>JAYKKM010000442.1:2180000-2297500 GCA_035772405.1 Chrysogorgia sp. JL179-B06
ATGAACGAAGATCTTTTGTTCGGTGACGTCATACGATGACGTCATCGTGACGTCATCGAGATCAGGAAAAACCTATAATTTCTGCCAATTTTTAAGTTTTTTGAACAAAACAAGTTTCACCTAAACGAAAACTGTTATGTGCAAAAAAGTACGCATGCATTTCTCAATTGAGCAAATTTTAATGATTTTATGGCCGTTTTAGTGGGATATTTTCAATAAAAAATGGAATATCTTTGTCATTTTTGGTTGATTCATATAACCCATGCGTACTTTTTGGGAGACGTATTAGCTCTATGTACAAACGAATACAAAGTAGCGATTTGATGAATACTCGCGGAAATTATAGGAATCTTGTTTTTGCCGGGAAACATTCAACCTAGCCTGCGAATATCAGGCGAGGGCCCTCTTCCCGCCTGATCGGATGGAGTTCGAAGCACGCAATGGCTGCAGCCATACAAATTTCCCAGGTTCTTCGCTCGTTGATTAAAGCTCTGCCGATTTCTGAATTCTGGCGTTCAAACCTTGGCAATATAAATCTACGGTAATGAGTCAGCTGTGATGGTCGATGAACTGGATCAAACAAGATATAACAAGGTGAGTAACTTGTGTTCATGTACGATCGTTGGATTACAGTATTTATCTTGTAGAATATAAGGTTTTATTTTCCATAGAAATAGTTGGCAAGCTTGTTTTGGCAAATTTTGGACAGCTTCTTTTTGGCAAGGGCTTTCATAAAATCTTCTCTAGACTTGGGATTGGCCTTGTATACACCTCTCAAAGAATCGTATGTCCATCCAGAGCGTGCAAGTTTCTTTGCCATGCTTCCCGATAGGGTCTTTCCACATTGAAATAGAAGATGCCTAGAAACTACTCGAACTTCCACCATTGAGTCGTAACAATCCTTTTGTTCGTTGAATGACCGCAGACAGATATTTTCAAGATGGTCTTTTATCTCGGTCTCGAAAACTACCCTCTTCATTGCTCTTACATCTTCTAGTGCTCGATGTGCTATTATAAAGAATAAAACAACAAAAAATTAAATGACCGTAAATAAACTTAGCTAATATAATATCAGTCGTAAAATATAAATGCTTGGTGATATAACCTACTACTAGTACATACCTTGGTATTTTTCACTTGGAAAATATGTTTCGTACAAAGCTTCCATTCCAACTTTTGTTTCTTGTCACAAACTTTTGCCAGAGATCCACTGCTCTTAAGCTAAATGAAAGATTATCACCCAGTTAGTGTAGCCATGTAAAAAACAAATCACTATATTTTAGTTGTAAGGTATAAAGAGTACAGTAATTATTTTTGGGTAAAATATAACATATACTGTATTTGTGTACAGGTGGATGGACCTTTCTGATGTGTTCTAGTGTGTCACCAAAGTGAAATTCTGACAAGATATTTTGGGTGAGTAATCCTTGGCGCCTATCAATTTCTGCCATTAGAATAGGATAGTCATACACAAAGCCATTGTGTGCCAAAATTGCTAAAAGAAAAGGAAAATCCTTAGTTTGTGAGATAACATTTACAAATATATATGGTTTACACAAATGACTTATTTGTCTAATATTATATTATACTGTTACACGAATAATTATATATAATTGTGACTAGGCACAATCTAATAATACAGTATCTGAGGGACGAAACACAGGCACTTGCCCTACAATCTGTACATTGATTTTTGTACCTGGTGAATAGTTTTTGTCTGTAGCATTTCTCACTTCCTGTACAACATCTTGTATCCATTTGACAAATTTAGGCAACACCTCTGACAACTTAGGTTTTTGTAAAAGATCTTTTCTTTTCAAACCACATTTCTTGGATACTAGAATAATGAATAAAATAATTTTGAACTTATTAAATTATTAAAATAAATTTAAATTATCAGTAAATATATCTACTTCTAAAGTGTAAAATTATCAGTTAATATGTATTTACCAATTGGAGATATTCTCTTGGATGTGTTGACCAGGGTCTGAAATTCTAGTGGTGAACTAATTAATACACCTGTAATAAATATACAGTATATTTTAATTAACCCTTTAACTCCTACCATATCAGGATGTCTTCCCTTGACAAGTAAAATCATCTGGCATTAGACAGAGTAAAAAATACAAAACTGACAAATGGTGCCAATGGGAATAAAAGGTTAATCAACTTATGATATATAACTGATACTGATCCTACATTTTCATAAATTAGAACACTCCAAAACAATTAGAACACAACACACATCTGTTAAATTATGGAACTACAACAGACAGTTACAGAGTTATTAGATATACAACACCTGCTGACAATGGCTGAACTGCTCTAGCTATTTCAACGATATGGTCGGTATATACTACTCCTCCAGTTCCTTCACAGTCGTACAAGAAGAAAAGTGGTAATGGCTTGTCGTGAGTTAACTCTTTGCTAGCTAATGTATGGACTTCACAAGTTGGTTCACTCTCCCATTCCATCTCCTGGTCACTATCAGATATATCACTCAAGGCAGCATCTTTGCATGTAGCACCATAAATCCCTGTTTGTTTCACCACCTTTAGTTCCTCCATGTGAGCTTTCTCTTGTTTATGCTGCTTGAATTTATCTTTTTATATTTATTTCTAAAATAGATACAGGCGAGAAATTAAAATAATTTATACTGTATATATATATATATATATATATATATATATATATTATATATATATATATATATATATATATAATATATATATATATATATATATATATATATATATATATATATATATATATATATATATATATATATATATATATATATATATATATATATATATATATATATATATATATATATATATATATATATAATTTTTTTATTATTTCTTTATTTTATCTTCTTTTAGTCAATTTTACAGTACTTTAGCATTTATTAATAAAATTTCCTTCTTTATGTAGCTATTGTTGTAAATTTTGTATTACTGTATATATTTCAAAATAAAGATATTTTATATTATTAAATTAATATTTATTTATTTATTTATATTTTAATAATGATAAACATTCTAATGATCATATTAACCTCTTTCTTTGTGTTCAGGCTCTTGTCTCTTCATTTTTTTCTGGTCGTAAACATTTTGCTGTTCAATGGCATGCTTGACAGTCTCAATTGGAACGAGAATATCAAGGTTGGTGAAGACAAGCAGTTTCCAAATGGGACCAATGTTCTAGATGGGCATTTACAAAAAATATATCCATCTGAGCATGCATACAGTATTTGCTTGATGTTAAAAGATACCTGATTAGTACAATCACAGACAGTTACTAGTACCAACCATTGCTGAATACTGATGTGATCATAAGAATCAGAAGCACTTCTACAATGAAGACACCTCCAATGATCACAGAGGGCATTACATCAAGAGTTTTTGCAACAACATGCCCTATTCTACAACAAGAATCATTGCTAAGAATAACACTGTCTCAAATTATCAGCTCTCACAATTCTTGTGACAAAATATGAAAGTTAATTAACATCTTTACCTTGTGAGGAATTGACATATTTGTTTTACAGGAGTAGTGCTCAGCAGCAAGATCGATCCTTTTCTCCCTGTAAACCAGTGCAATGTTGTGGAATCCCTCAACTATGTTGTTTGTCATTCGCCCATCCAGTGTGATATACTCATCTGCAGCTGCTACCATTTTTGTCAGGAGATTTTTGAATGCTTTCAGTTGACCTGGACAGTTGAAAGCATGTTTGGTTTTGTAGGGGACACCTTCAGCAGTTACCTTTTTAAAATAGAAACATGTATAATTATTTTAATTTACAATAATTATATACATAATCTAATTACCGTAAAACTACAGAGATATGAGTTACATGTACAGTACATGATACTAATGTTTTGTGTAATACTAGTGTGTATCATGTAACTAATATCTCTGAAGATCATGATGTTCGAGTAAACAATGAAACATATTTTATAAAATGTTGTGTTATAAATCTAGCTGTGTTGGATGGCTTTTATTCATGTTTTGTGCTGGGCACTGATATTTTTAATTAGATTACGTTTTCTGCATGGTTCAATATTTAGCTAATTATATGCATGTTTCCTAATGCAGTATACAATTACTGGCCAAGACCCTCAACTTTGTAACTTGTAATCTGAACAGCTTACATTTCTGCAATAATGGGGATCATACAAGTCATATCCTTTTGTTATTATCTACTGGTTAATGAACTATACATGTATTTCTAAATCTAGTAAACTCCATTCTACACACGTAACTATTATTCTTTTATGAACTAACCTTTGGATGATACCTGCACCACTGTGAAGTATGGATATTCTGATAATGATTATAGTAATTTTGCAATGCATCTGAAAATTCACCCAATGGATCATCTGAGCTGGTAATATCTGGACATGCTAGTAAATTGCTTAGACACCTTTTTGCATTTCCAATCATGCTATCTGTCATTCGTTTGCATTTCTCTCTTCCCATTTGTTTACACTAGAATGAAATGATACATTAGTCATTTTATAGAAGTGATTTTTCGTACTATTAATATTCTTCTGAAAAGTATTTCCCCTCACCATCAAATGAAATATTAAAATCAAACAAAATATAGTCAGAAAAAGCAAGAAAAAACTTTTTATTTCGAGTTTAATATTTAATTAGAAAATAGGAATTAGTGTAACAACAATGTAACTTCACACGTCTATAAACCTTGATATTGGGTTGTGCCACACCCCTAATACTGGACATGTGCACTGAAACAACCCCCCTTTTTTGTTGAAAAGTTTATTTGTAATTTCTCTTCTATGCCATCTTGATGACTTCAATAAACAGTTATTATACTTAGTAATTCCCATAAATTTGCTTATTGGAAATGGCATGGCATAGATTGGTGGGCGTGGTGAGGGGTGTGACTGTGTGTGTGTATGGGAGGTCTGTTTTTTTGTGAGACAAATGTCTTTGTGTAGGGATCGCTTTTACTTTCTTATTTAAAAATACATTACCATTTAAAGGTACAACTCAAATTGCCTATGACGCAGTCGAAACCTATTATATATAAAAATACACCTACCTGACAGGGTGTCTTTTTCACGTTCTCGAGGTCTGCGTGAAATGTTTTGGCTCGATGATTTCCACAAATAACAATTTCCGTTTCGGCGCTTTTCTCTAGTAGCACTTCCTGGCAGGACGCGTCTTTATCGATGGTGCACTTACCAATTCGAAAACCGTCGTTGATTAGCTCATCTAGCATTTCTCCAAACATATCTGCCTCGGCGCCCGCGCTAGTCCCGTCCCAGTTCGAATCGTGACCTCGTTTGCAGCGATGTGCGTACGCAAGTACTTTCCCGGTCTCGTTGTCGTGGATGGTTGCAGAGCTGTTGTTGGAATAGTGGCCACGAGTTAAATAGAAACCATCGAAAAGAATATGCAATTTGAGCTGGTCACCTCGAAGAATCACCTCCGTTCTAGCCTGCCTGACACTCCAATCAGCAATTTGTTTGACACATGGAGCTATCCATTCAATCACACGTCCCCACTGTTTTTCACTCATGAATGGAAGACCGGCCGTTCGTAAAACTTGGCTGTAATCTTTGTAGTACTGACCGTTGAGTAAAAAACAAAGAAGGATGTAATTTGGCATGTAGTTTTTTGCTTTGGTTTTACCACATTGAATTGCCTCATCGGAGGAAGAAAACAATGACTTGGCTTCACAGTCGTGGCAGACGACAGTTAGGGAACACTTCAAATCACTACGTGTACGAACTCGAGAGGTTAGTTCGTCTATATCATATTCTTCCAAAAAATTAGTTTGTATTTCAACGTCTTTTACTTCGGCCTTTTCAGTTTGAGTTTCTATGTCCTTCGTTTCTTTTTCAGTTTGAGTTTCTACGTCCTTTGTTTGTTTTTCCGTCTGTGTCTCGACGTCCTTCAAGTCTTTTGCATCAATTGCATGCCAGCGACATTCTGCTGCAGACGAAGTTTGCTTTCTCCTTTTATGTACTTTCTTTCCACAACTTTGCTCGTTCCTTTTCATTTTTTGTTTTTATTTCATGTTTTTTTTAATTAATATATATACTACAAAAATATGTTTTTAAAAAACTTTCCCGACCGGAAGTAATTTTCCCGCGGAGAACCTAATGTCCTTAGCAACCGGTTGTCTAGCAACGAAATACGTCCGAACACCCTTAAGGCACACCAGCAGTAATCGGGACCCAGTTAGAGGTAGATTGACCAATTTTAACTGATTGTGTTCGGTCCGATAAAAAGTTACAGATAAGCGATCTACGAACCCCGAGTGTAATAAGCTTACGAATGACAATTATATGGTCTATCCTGTCGAAAGCTTTACTAAAATCAAGAAAACAAATACGAAGATATTGCCCAGGGTCATCCAGATGCTGGAGCCAGTTGTGTATCATGTTAAGCAAGCAAAAGGTGGTAGAACTACCCTTAAGGCATCCGAATTGCTGTGGATCTATCTTATCACCAACATCAGCAATTAACCATTTGACTACAAAATCCTCTAATACCTTAGACAAACATGGTGTAAGAGAGATTGGGCGGAGGTCTTCATCAACAGCAACTGGTTGAATTTTTGGATAGGAATAATTTCAGATCTTTTCCACGAATTTGGAGTAATACCAGAGGAGAGGGAAACATTAAAAATGTGAGCAACCGGTTCTGCAAGTTCAAAGGCGAATTCATTGAGAATCCGAGATGGTATCTTATCAGGTCCAGTTGCCTTGCATGAATTTAACATTGCAAGTTTTTTACAGACCTCATAAGGTTGAATAATGGGAAGTGGTTCAGGTGCTGGCAGAAATGACGGTAAGTAGCACAGGTCTAATGCAGGAATATCAGCATTAACAGAGAGAAAAAAGTTATTAAGTTCCTCTGCTAACTCAGGATCTGTCAAGACCGAGCCATTTTCTCAATAGAAATGGGAGCTGCATTATTACACCTACCAGACATTTTGTTGACCAACCTCCACCATTTCCGACAGTCCTCTAGTTTAAGATGTTTCACCTTTTCAGAGTAGAACAGTTTCTTGCATTTAGTAATTTCAACCTTGATCTTATTTCTGTAGTATCCCCAAAGGACCAAGTCTCCACTGTGAAAGGCTCGCTGGCGTGCCGCAATGGATTTCTTAATTGCAGGCGTAATCCATGGTTTATCTGAATTATGCACCCTAACAGACTTACACTGTAAATTCAAAAGAGTCATTTTGACTCCTTTGAAGGAGTCATTTTTTTGACCCCAGGACGACACCTCGAAGGAGTCATTTTGACTCCTTTTGGCTTACTCCTTTAAAGAGTCATTTCTACCCTTTACAAGAGTCATTTTGACACCTTCGAAGGAGTCATTTTGACACCTTCGAAGGAGTCATTTTGACACCTTTGATGGAGTCATTTTGACACCTTTGAAGGAGTCATTTCTACTCTTATATAGGGTCAGACGACACCTTTAAAGGAGTCATTTTAACTCTTCTTTTGGGTAATTTTACTCTTATGTAGGGTCAGACGACACCTTTGAAGGAGTCATTTTGACCCTTCTTTTGGGTCACTTCTACTCTTATATAGTGTCAGACGACACCTTCGAAGGAGTCATTTTGACCCTTCTTTTTGGTCATTTCTACACTTATGTAGGGTCAGACGACACCTTTTAAGGAGTCAATTTTATCCTTTTTTGGGTCATTTCTACTCCTTTGAAGAGTCATTGGTACCCTTTATGAAGTTCATTCTACTTTATAACAAGTTGTGCAAATTAACAATGTTATTTGAATGATTCCTGTAATTTGAATGATACATGCATATTGCATATACACAGAAACAAAAATAGAGATTGTGTAAAATAGTTTATAAACTAAATATGTCAATATTTTCAATAATTTATTAACTAAATATGTCAACAACATACTGTACTGGTAGGTTTTAAAATCTACTTAAACATATTTCTCAATAGTACATTATCGGTCCTAATCAAGGTAAACATGATATTAATATTATCATGCCCAATTAATGGACATTCAAACAACTGGCCCAGATTAACATCTTGTTTTAGGAACTCACACATATTTCACTAAAAGCCCATTTAAAACTAAGTAACGATATTCGGTTGAAACACTACGTTTATTTATTTCCTGCTAAGCTGTGGACCTAGTTACTCTGTCCTAATTCATCAGATGAATTATAGATCTAATGAAGGAATTATAGATCTAATGAAGGCATGAGTCAATGTGTCAAAGACTTTGGAAGAGTTTTGCAAGAAATAACTAAACGTAGTGTCAATTTTCACTAAAAATTCAATTAACATTATAAAAACATGAAATTTTCAGTTATATTATCAATGTTTTGTTTCAATAAATTGTTCTAACTGTTTTCATCTTTTATCTTCCTACCAATTGCACGCCTTTCATTTCTCCATGTTTGTGCCATAATGCCATTGTTGCCTCATTGGTGTATTATGTTGCTTTATAGAAGTGCTTCAGGACATGAGCTGAAAATAAATAAATATATAAATTTTAAAATATTAATAAGAGGGATATAGTCCTACAGGTATAAAAGAGATATTTCTAGAGGTATTTAAAAAAAATTCAAGTGACGAGGTACAGTACTGTAGCTCTAAATACTTGCTTTTGTTAATTACTTTTTTATTTGAAAGGAAATAATGAAAGAGAAGTAATAGAGATGAGAATGCAGAATCAACCCCTCACTTGACCTATAACATTGACCTATAATCCAGAACCATACCAGTCAATTTAACAATTAGATGCAAGCCAAGTTGTCTAACGCTCATCACAAGTTAATTGTTTTTGTATCAACAAACTAGTCAGTCAAACTTAAAATATGAAAATAAAGACAAACTGCAAAGTTTCTGCATTGTTTTGATTTTCAAAACTGGTGCTTAATCTCACTATAAGTGGTCTATCACAAATAGACCTATAGTAGCATAGCCAATTAGCATTGGCGACAGACCACTAGTTTAAGTTTGTTGTCTTGATGCCATTGAATGATAATTATCCAATGGCTTTGGTGTTACTAAATTTAGATTACAACAAAAACCTGGTATTATTAAAGACTTGAGGGGACTTTTTGAGAGAGGCATAATAGGTCTCTTATTGTTAAAATTTAAACACATGTACAACAACACATATTTTTTCCAAGGAAAGTCCTAAAGTAAGTTATCGGCACTCTGAGCATTAATTGATAATCCCTTTCGTACATTTTTTCATACATTACTGTATATCCTGGCTTTTATCCATGTTTTGTGGTGGGCACTAATATTTATTATAATCTGATTGCATTTTCTGCTTAGTGAATCAATCTTTTGCTGTAATGTAATTATAACCAATTTCAATTTTTTAATTACCGTATAGCCAATTTCTGACCAATTATTAGTTTGACCTTCACACAGTCCAGAGCAGGATGGCCTTCCTTGCTTTTCCCTGTGACTGATAACTGGGACAGAATATATTTCCAAATAAGGTTGATAATAAATTGGAAGTCTTCATGAATTACAGTAATAGATTTCTATGTGCAAATAGCACATTGTGTCGGTCACAAGAAACTACATATCACTTCAATATGCCATGCAAAAACTTGACAGATATAATGTAAAATCTCACTCTCTAAATTACGGTACAGGGGGGAATACATATTATTTCAATATTTCCTCAACTAATTCAAACTAGATAATACTGGGAATTGAATCCTGCGACCCTGGCAATATACAGTACACCAGCACACTAACCGACTGAACTATGGAAGCTTGGCTACAAGTTCAGTATATACCTGTACGACCATGGTGGAAATGCCACGAATGAAGTGAATGGGTTTATTACTGAGAATATTTGGCATTTACACTCAATTAAGGTGGCTCCTGATGGTTTTAAACATGAATGCATAACTATATTAGACCAAAGTACTTAAAGGACCATCTGTACATGGTACGATTTGTCGTATACGATTGTCATCTTGGTGTATGTGATCAAACTGTACACGCATGTCAACATTCACCATCGAATCAGAAACAATAATTATGTTGTGTGCAAACAATTGCATACGCCAGTACGACAATTGTATACAACAATGTATGCCAGAATGACAATCGTATACGATGAATTGTATCGTGTAGAAGGGCCATAAGGAAGCCTAGTTAGTAAGTACTCGTACTTACTCGTACCAAGACGAGTCAGGGGTGTGACACAGGCTAGTCTTGTAGTTGCATTTTTCTTAACTGGTTCCAGTCGGTTTATCACACTTCACTATACCTTTAATATGTCATCCAATTAATGTAGTGTAAATGCCAAATATTCTCAGTAAAATATCCATTCACTTCATAATGGCATAATACCACCATCATATAATACTGAACTTGTTGCCATGAAGCTCCTGTCATAGGACTCCATAATCCCAAGAGCTGTGGCTTAAATTCCAGCTACTAAACTGTTAGGCCTTAAAGTTATATTTTTCACAACCCATCTCAGTTGCATCTTCACAAGTTTTCCTTCACTATAACTTCAACATTGTCATAACTAAGTGCCAACCAGCAACCAGTTTCTCTTAGAATTAAATCAGTTTAATTGCTTTGATGAATAGCAAGATTTAATATAATAAACAGTTCTAGTACAGTAATATTGGTGCATTTTCGTTCAGGGGCTTAACTGGCTCATAAGACCTTTTTCAGCAAACTTTCAAAGGCCTTATGAGCAATTGACGAAAGCTGATATAAATGTTTCAACAGCGACTCACTCGACGAATAATGTCAATGGCGTCCAAAATTAATGGTGAACACAGATTTAAGTATTATTAAACATTAAGAGAGCAGTAGATTATCACCAAAGTCATTAACAAATTATATAGAACTCACCAGTCGCAGCAATCACGCGCCCCAGATACGCTTTCCAGCCACCTTTAGGCGGTTTGACCGTTTGACAACTGCTTTGTGAAAACAACAGTGATCAACTGCATGCCTTCTTCGGATTAACGAGCATAATCGCGAACAAAATCTTTAGTAAGGATAGTCGTCTAGTTGGTAGAAGTCCAGTGGATCAATACGTATTTCATCTCGCTTCTAGATAGGTTTCATACGTCAAATAAAGTTATAAAGATACGAGCTTCTCTTCGCACGCAAAACATGTAAGAATACGAAATATTGTGCCATAACATCACGTGTCACTCTGATCACGTGCTAGGTGGAATAAAGTACCGGTCGGCATTTTGATACCATGTTCAGAGAGATTTTAACAATGTTGTCAGATTGGCGGAGCCTGAGGATTTCAGTATTATTTTAGACCAGATTGGTGTAATGTTAGACAGATTTGGTGTGTAGACAACCATATATAAAGACAATGATGCATTCAATTTCATTTATGATATTAGTGAAATCAGCTATTCAGTTGTTTTTCATGTATTACTAAAACAGAATACAGAATAGTTCATAATTATTCAAATATTTTTGAATAGAATAATTTTATATATTTAATTACCAATTTTTACCTCAACTTATCCACAAATCAAGAAAAAATACAATGACTCCAAGAAAGAGCATAATAACTCCAACAAAGAGTGCTATGACTCTAACAAAGAGTCCTCGGACTCCAACAAAGAGTGCTGTGACTCCAACAAAGAGTGCTATGACTCTAACAAAGAGTCCATCGACTCCTCCAGGAGTCCTATAACTCCTAGAAAGAGTTCATGGAGTCCACTAAAGTGTCATTTTGACCCCATGTTGGGGTCAAAACAACCCTTAGAGTCAAAACCACTCCTTGAAGGGTCAAAATGACCCTTCGAGTAAAGGTGCTGAAATGACTCCTTGGGGTCAAAACGACTCTTTTGAATTTACAGTGTAGATGGAAAAAAGCGATCAATAGCTGAAAAAGGTGTCTGTGAGGTCATTCACAGATGGTGACTTAAAAAAATTAGAAAAATTACCGGCAAACCAATTATGAGTAGATATTCAGCGCCCAAAAGCATCCAGACCGGATCGAGGATAAGAACGTGTGTAACGTCTAGCAACAGAGCTGGTATGTTTGGGGGGTGCTACAGTAGGAGCACATAATACAATATTGTGATCCGAGGTGCCTAAAGGTGCCAGCGTGATAGGTTTTCTGTAGTAACTGTGGACATTACAAATAATAAGATCTAAGATATTATCATCCCGGGTGGGAAGATCCACTACTTGTATTAAGTCATGGTTAGATGTTATATCAGAAATGTCCAAACAATTAAAATCACCAAGTATAATAACACCGCAATCCGGGTATTGATTGCGAACGGAATCTATAGTTCTAATGATATAGTCCGAAATATCTTTTTCATCTTGGGCGGTTCTGCCAGGAGCGTTGGGTCATGTCGTACCTACAGGAACGAGGTGTATGATTGGTTCTCTGCAACATTCCATCACCGCATCACCGCAGTTTTTCCTTTGAATTTCGTACATAAATTAGCACGTGCATCATACATATTTTCATATCAGAACCATAACCCTAACGTTAACCCTGATACTAACCCTAACCCTAACCCTAACCCTAACCCTGACCCTAACCCTGACCCTAACCTAAACCTCCATGACTAATCACTGAAGAAATGAAGAGTTTACGAACTAAAACGGAAGAAAATGCAATGTCGCAGAGAACCAATCATATATACCTTGTTCCTGTAGGTAGTACCTTACCCGGAGCGTTGTACGTTGCGCATAAAATTACTCCAGATAGGGGCCTTGGTAGACGAGAAGGACGGACCACAACCATAAACACTCTAATTCAGAGACTTCAAGATCCAGGCAGCGCTTGCATGTAATTTTATTAGAGGTAAATACACATACTCCTCCCCCGCGACAATCTTGACGGTCCTTACGGTGTAAATTATAACCCTCGATTGATAGCAGCAGCTCACTGTCAATTCCTGAATTCAGCCAAGACTCAGTAATCACGACAATTTCAGTTCGATAAACTGACAGGAATACTGACAAATCATCAATCTTCGGCAAAAGTGATCGAGAATTTAAAAGACAAATACTAGGTAGTGATGAACGTCTTTTCCCACCATTGACAGAAGAATCGGAACCAGCCATAATCGAAGATAGTTGGATATGGACTAAGTTGTTTTGCTGTAATCTTCGATCGCGATGGATAAAACGCTTATTGTTAGTTATTCTCACGGGTATAACATTTGCATTACACTTGAGTCTCCTTGTCGTGTACAAGTTTTTCTCCTTTTTGCCGTATTTTCTTCAAACAAACTAATCTGCCGCTCCTAGTTCCTCGAGCATGAAAGAGTCCATTCTGTTTAATAGATAATATAACAGTAGGAGGAAGAACAAAGGATTTCGTGAAGACACATTTTCTGATTAAGAGCAAGTCTTTTCTTGAATAATTAATGTTGCTTGTTAGGGTAGCGCCCATACTTTGACTTTGAGTTCGAATATGTTGGCATTGCATACCATCCGCCAATTTCGGTGGACGTAAGATAACGGGCCATGGATTGGGTGAAATATCCACACAGATAGTTAAGTCCTCTAGAAAAGGTTGAGAAGGTAATACCAAGCATGTTCCACCACCCTTAGAAGATCGAGTAACAGCGAGCGAAATCTTGCAGTTTGATTGTAAGCTTCGATGAATACTAATTTGCATGACAAACATAGGCACAAAACATCCAGAAAAAAAGCCATCAGGTAAAAATCCAAATCTCCCCGCAAGTAATAGTCCGTATCTATCGAAATAACTCGAATTTGAGTGTTAAAGTAGTAATATACTGTAGAAATTATCAAAATATATCGGAGCACAAATTGCATCCTGTCAGCCACGACGGCGCCCTTTCATGTTTGTATTGATAAACTGTTTTGATTAGGGTAAGGTTTTATCATAATTTTCAAATAAACTTTAACTTTCAAGTCTTAATGTATTAAACATTTTTATTTCCTTCTATGTGTATTAAATCTAAGTCAGATCATTGCAAAGTTATACCCAGTAGTTCATTCATAAAGAATCTTGGTCAATTCATTAATAAATATCAGCGGCCATCTTGAATACTATTAAGTCCGACCTCGAGGGACTTCGCGCTCGACCATGACGCAAAATATGTATATTATATTTATTAACATACCGAATCAAATAGGATAAACAAATCTCCGTCGCGCAGACTGTCTTAAGTCAGCAGACATTCATAAAGTCATAAGGCTAGTAATTGTTTCGGCAGTGATAATTCGATAATATTATAAACGAAAGATAAAATGAATACTTACTTTACAAACGATGATGCCTTTAACAATACGGGAACTAAACATGATTCAAATATATAAAAACTTGAGACGGTCGTTGAGAAAGATTTTCAAATCAAAGATCTAATTGTGGTCTCATTGGTAATTCGTTCCAGGCTGCTGTATTGATTATCAAAGAAACGTTTCAATACCGCGTTTGTTTGGTCAACCATTAATTTGCTGGTTTGAGTATTTGGTCGCCACGATCGCAACGGTGTCATAGTGGACGATGTAATAGAGTGTCCATCTATATATCTGCATGATGTAAAGACTATACTTTGCGTACAGCAGACAAAAGACTAGATAGATCGACCCTCTATTACATCGACCACTATGACAGCCTTGCGATCGTGGCGACAAAATGGAAACCAGGCGGTATCGTTTTAGTCAAACTATATTTTAGTATTTACTCAAGTCCGCGATCGCCGTTCGATACTATATTGCCACATTTAATATACAATTGTCAATAGACATCCGATAACGTGAAAAACACATTTGATGACGTATATTGAACCAATTATTTTTCACGCTAATTAACGTTAAATCCCGTTAATACAACGTTCATACAACGTTATTGCTAACACAATTTCACGGCATAATTAACGTTAAATGCCAACGTTAATATAACGTTCGTACAACGTTATCATGCCACGTATTCCGTGCCAAAGTTGTGTCAACATTGTGTGAAAGTTAGGTCCAACTTAACTTTCCCACAACCTTTAACCAACGTTGTGATTACGTTCAGTAGCGAAGTTGGCCATAGCAACTGGTCATGCTATGCAAATTTTGAAACGATTTACATATTCAGATCTTTAGAAATATATTGTTTTCAAAATATGCAGATGTTTATAAATTAGCATAGCATGACCAGTTGCTACAGTCAGCTTCGCCACTGATTACGTTGTGTGCTAGATGTTCTTCTAGACAGGTTTTAAAATAATACGACAAAGTGTCTCTGTCGATATTAATGTTATTTTTCTTCAATTCATCGTTACAGGATTCGCTTACTTGAAGAACTAAAGCTAAATGGGCGATAATTCGGCCAAAGCTATTAACATTCATCTCTTGGTAAATCGCATTCAGACTTTTCGGCATGTTATCTCTAGCGATTTGATATCTTAAGCTATCGTACAGTCCACGCTGCTTCGTAACATGGTTTGGGTTCATATTTTCGTAGATTTATTTTTGTCGAAGTACTAAAGGATATTTGAACGTAAAAAGGCTATCGTATAAATCTTTGTTGGTCGAGACTCGATAGTATGAAATTATAAGATGTTTCTTCAGCATCTGTTTAGTTCATTCCAGATTATAATATTTAGGGTTGTTTATATGAGCCGGGCTAGCGGTTATAGGGCTGATTCTCGTAACAAAGGTCTTATCACGGCAATTACAGGCATCCAAAATGTTATTTCAAAGTAGAACTGGTTTAGTTTGGCTGCATGAAGAGCATAATATTAATTCAAATGATCTTTTTGGGTTGCGGAAATATTTTCGTGACATAACTCAGCCCGGTTGGCCGGGCTAGACCGGCTCATACAATCAGCCGCTTAGCAAATTTCGATTGCACGCATGCGCCGTACGTATGCCTCCCTCTCCCACAATGAGTCTGACACATGGCCATCAAGTGAATAAATACGAAGGCTTTTCTTATATTATTATGAGACCTAAAGAGCGACCTTTTGATAATGACGTAATGCCATCATTGCAAGGAGTCGACGGCGAATCGGGAATGATATCATAACAAAATGACGTAATAGAATCGGAAAGTCCTCGGTTATGACATTAAAGGTGACAACTCCTACTGGTACACGAGCTAGGGTTAGGGATCCTGAAGGTTTAATGACGTAATCTCAAAGGGTAGGGTTTAGGATAGTTTGCATACTAATTACTTCCGCCGCTATATGGGGTGGGCAGAATAATATTTTTGGGGTTTGCTGTTAAACTTGGAACCCAGGGTCTTCTCAGTGTCCGGGGGGATGGGAGGGGAGTGGCGCGAGGGAAGAGAAGATCCTGGTAAAGGCTGGTCACGTGACTGCCAGGATATTGGATTATTTTGTAACCTGGCTTATTCTCGCTTATATCATGCGGGGGTGGGCGGATCGTTGTGAAAACATATATGGATAATTTAAAAATATTACAATTTATTGGAAAGACAGTAAGTACGGACTGCAGACAGACGTTGAAAGATGGTGGATTACTTCGAAAGATACGTTGATTTACTGGACATTTGTTGATGTCATAAGATAAACATGATCAACGCCAGAAGAGTTCGAATACAGTATGATTATGACTATTATTTTAAATATTAATAGTGTTAAAAGCATTTATAGGGATTTCAGATTTCTGGTGTGGTTTCGGTCTCGACGTTTTATATTCAAACTGCATATTTCCAGATCTGCTACAGGTACTTTAATTCGAATAGTATATTGACCATTGGAGATGTTATTTTTGTAATTATTTATAGTCTGACAAATACAAATTAAAACTGTTGTTTAATAGTGTTTTGAGTTTTTATTACTTATTGAACATATTACTGTCTTTCCAATAAATTGTAATATTTTTAAATTATCCATATACCGGATGATATAATCGAGAATAAGCCAGGTTACAAAATAATCCAATATCCTTGGAGTCACGTGATCAGCCTTTACCAGGGTCTTCTCTTCCCTCGCCTCCCCTCCCATCCCGGGTACGAGGTTGGTTTGCTATAACCCGGGCGATGATCGAGGATGAGCATGAAATATTGTTGGTCAGCATTCACATTAACTGGATAACATCATGGGGATCGAGGTGGGTTAGGATCTACGTTGTTTTGGGGTTGGCGGTTATTTTATGGTTAAGTAACAACATTCTGACGATTATATACCTCGATTCCCTCGATGTTATCCAGTTAATGTGATTGCTGACCAACAATATTTCATGCTCATCCTCGATCATCGCCTGGGTTATAGCAAACCCCAATATTTTGGGCTCGTTTTTTTATTTCCTGTGTAATTTATAGCCTTATTCAAAATGGCAGCCAGTATTAGCTAAAAGGGGAGCTATATTTTGTCACTTAACAATGTAAATAGCCACTAACCCCCAAACAACAACGATTCTAACCCTAACCTCCCGCCTAAGGAGTTTTCTAACCCTATAGCCACCTAACGAATTTTCTAACCTAACCCCAATATCGGCTGCCATTTTGAAAAAGGCCTGGTTAATTAGGCAGACTCTTAACAAATTAGGTATCACTACTAAGGTAGCGACAATACCACCAGCAATTGAAAGTCAACCTATAGCAGAGCAACAGAACAACCACAACCAAGAATATCCAAACGAAGCAGAAGATCAAATTCCGAATGGAAACAACGAGGATAATATTCAAGAACCTCGCCGATCACAACGGAATAAGACATCAGCATTTGACCAAACACTTGAAAGACTACAAGACTAGATAAGTCAAAGTACGATGAACGTATCATAGATACAATGAGATAATCCAGAAATCATTCAGTACGTGTTTATTAGAGCAGAAAAGTCATTTTCTGCTGGCTTGTTATATATCAGTTATTTGGAATCCCGGACCCCCAACCCCCGGGATATAGCGTTTTTAACATTTTTCAAATCTTAAAAAACAGCAATTTCCCCGCCTCTGGGGGCAAGTAGTCTGTTAAGAGCCCCGTGTAGCCGGGCATCAGTATTTCAAAAGTATTAATTAACAACTTAGATATAGCAAGGACGTTGCGTACATTTTAGAATGCAACAGAAAAGAGAGAAATAGAAAAAAGACATGCAAAAAGGTTGCATACTTTGAAATTACTATTAAGTTGTTGAAAATAATCTTATATATAGGTATGTTTCATACTTTTCAATTGTTATCAAATGGCAAATATATAATGTATATTTTATGAAAATCAAGTTGCAGAACAATTCTTCAATGGGATTATTTGACTCCGTTTACCAGAATAGTTTGCCAGTATACTCTATCTATTAGCGCTAAGATGCTGTCAAAGTATCAAATAATGCCATTAAACGTTCCATCATAAACAAGAGTAGTATACGAAATTGTCAACCAATTCGTGCAAGCAATTCCAGCTCTCAACAAAACCTTATAAATTTAAATATAGACATAAAATATTTATGTTATGCTAAACAAGCCAAAAATTAGGAATAAGCCAAACGAAACTTTTTAAGCCAAACCTCATTCAAAAAAGCCAAAATTGGGATATTTGGCTTAGAAAAAGCCAAACGTCCCATCCCGGACGTTAAATCCCCGACCTGTTTCCGCGATAGAATTCCGGTGACGACTGTTAAATCACCGCTCAATGTCCCGGCTATAAATACATATTGTTATTTCCACGGTCCTCCTGGGCGAACACACCGTTAAATGTGTGTTAAATCCCCGCTATATCCCCGCCATGTCCCGGGGGTTGGGGGGCCGGGATTTCAAATGACTGATGCATGGTGTGCCCCAAGGTTCAGCACTTGGACCGTTACTTTATCTTATGTATACTTCTCCTTTGTGTGACCTCATTAGAAGCCATGATATGATGTGTCATTTTTTCGCAGATGACACCCAAATCTACCTCTCTTTGGCTCCCAAGCACCAGAATCTTCGATTGCAGCCAAAATTGAAGCTTGTATTCATGATGTCAGCGCATGGTTGTCTTCAAACAAACTAAAACTGAACACTGACAAAACTGAGCTACTAATAATAGAATCTCAGTTTCTACCTAAAACACAATTTCCGCCACTTAGAGTAGGTGATGACCTTATTGCTCCTTCTGAGACTGCTCGTAATATTGGCGTATTATTTAATGATTCTATGAATTTGGAATCTTAAGTGGCATCCATTTGTAAGGCTTCATTCTTCCATATTTGTAATATTGCGCGTATTAGGAAATACATATCTGCTGGAATATCAAGATGCTTGTACATGTGTTTGTTACTTGTAAGCTCGATCATTGTAACTCTCTTCTTTATGGCCTTCCGCAAAATCTTATCCAGAAACTCCAAATGATCCAGAACTGTGCTGCCAGGTTGATCATGAATAAGAGGAAATTTGATCATGTAACTCCTCTATTGATAGAACTTCGTTTGCTTCCAGTAGCTCAACGCATTATATTCAAGATGTTATTACTTACTTTTAAGTCACTCAATGGACTTGCACCGGGGTATCTTAGCAATTTATTAGAAAAATATGTGCCCACCAGACACCTTCGTTCAAGCACTAAAACTCTTTTGAGAATTCCTATAACTAGAACAACAAAAACATATAGCGATCGAGCTTTCTCCGTGGCTGCACCCAAATTGTGGAATACTCTACCAGATGATATCAAACTCTCGCCGTCATTGAACATTTTTAAATCTCGTCTTAAGACATTTCTATTTCAACAGGCCTATGACATTTAGTCGGCCTAAGATAATTTTCATTGTAGTTAGTTTTAAATCATTTTTAACGTAATTATTTAGTTTTAATTTGTGAAGCACCTTTGAATTTAAGAAAAGTGCGCTATATAAGCTATTATTATTATTATTATTATTATTATTGTATTAAGAGTTAGAGTTAATGTTATTTGTTCATGGTTAACATCGTACATACCATATCTGATACTGGAGGAGATGTAGTAATTGTACTTACGAATAATTACTATAATTAATGTATTAACCATAATTAATGTGTTTACCACAAATGATATATTCATTATTATTCAGTACTTACGGGTTAGAGACTGTTGTGAGTGTTTTGTCTACAAATACACGCACGCGTTGACCGTACAATGAACGAGAAATTTTCAATACTGCACGAGGCGATAGCCGAGTGCAGTATTGAAAATTTCGAGTTCATTGTACGGTCAACAAGTGCGTGTATTTGTAGACAAAACACTCACAACAGTCTCTAAACCTTTTAATATATAATCTGAGTACACTGCGCTGCACTTCACGACAGTCAAGCTCAAACAATAAAAATGCAAAAACACATAAAACAATAATTACAGGCAAGCGATTTTAATAAACACAAATTTAGTAAATAAGTACATAGATTTTATAAGAGTAGTTCAACAATATAAAATTCATAAATAATCAGTAAAAGTGAACTGAACGAGAAGCCAGCTAAACGTTATTAACAATTCAACATTACCAAGAAGCCAGTTCAATGCAAGTCAATCTTTCTTGGTCGTGTTATAAGTGAACGAAAAATTACAGTTTTCAAACCTTGCATCGCCAAAGTTAACAAATTTTGGCGAGCTAGTAGTTGAGAAAGTGTTTTGATAACTAATTTCATTTGTATTACTCTCACCTATTTGTTGTACTGGTTGTGCATCTAAAACCGTTGTAACTGGTGCCGCCAAAACGTCAGAACATTGCCTTTGTTGTTGTAAAGTTTGTCTTTCACAGTACACCTTAACGCTTCCCTCATTTCTGTGCCCTGAAACCTGCATTATACGGTGGACAGGAATTCCTGCCCTATCAAGCAAGGTAACTGAAGTCGCTCTTATACAATGGTTTGTATAAACTTGGCTTAGTTTCGCTGCAATTGATATTTCCTTCATCATATTTCCTAAACTATTGACACCAAGCGGCGCTCTATCAAACCAGATTTTGTCGCTAGGACAGAATTTTCTCTTCGGCCTTTGGAAAAGTGCCTCTTCTCCTGGATTAAGAACCTGAATTAACTTATTTAGGTACTGAACTGGACAATTGGTTTCCCCAGTAGAAAACATTTTAGGATCCGCTTCGTCAGCCTTATCACTAAGGCCACCAGGATGATTTTTGGTTTTTTCTTGCTCGGCCATTTCAACATACTCCACTTGACTCGCGTCTTGCTTGAAAACAAAACTGTTTTTTGTCAATCTTCTTTGGTTTTCTCGGCCTCTTCTGCAAAAATATAGGTTTATATTGAACCAGTTAACGCGCAATAGCGATAAAGGCGAATCTCCTCCAAAAACACCGCTTTCATAACATTTTTGTATATCCTCAGGTTGAATACTTGAATGATGTTTCACTTTAGGCAAACCACTTTCCTTGATTTTCTTTAGCTTAGCATTCAATGACTTGTTTGCAGTTTTAAAAACGGGATCACTTATTATGGAAAATGTCTTTCCGACAGTCTCTGAAGTTAGATAACGGTTTATCCCCGCTCTTATAGCAACATGAGCTGAACGGCTGTATTCCTTTTCTTCGTCTTGTTGGAGTTCTTGGTAAAATTTACTTAGTCTTTCTGCTAGTGCTTCTTTGCTTAAATTCTCCAACTCTTCAGAAGGATATCTTACTTGCAACCATTCTTAGTTAAAAAGAAAAGAAAACTAAGTTAAACTATATATTTTAACAAAATAAAGCAACACAAAATAAAGCCGAAAACTGGCTTTTCAAACAACAGTTTACAAAAGAAAAAGCACTTAATACTTTTGCCTATAATTTACCTTTAAAAATAGAAACGCTCCAGTTTGTTTGTCTTTTGGTATTTGATGGTATTGAATCGTCTATAATTTGATGAATTTCATCTTCTTCCACTTCTGCAAACCTCGAATTCGTAGCCATTATCAATAATGCATACTTTTTATGCGTTATTGTTAATACTGCACGTTTGCTTTGATGTTGCCAGGTAACAATAAATCACGTGGTGTAGTTTGACCAATAACACTCGCGGATTTTCGACACACTGTTATTTTTCGGTAGTAAAAATAACCACAGAAGTGTAGTAGTTTCAACCATCTGAGTTGTAGTAACTGTGGTTGTAGTAGTTTTAACTACAATTTCGTAGTTAAAACAACTCTGACTGTAGTTAAAATAACTATTATTTCCCGATAGTTATTTTAACTACTCAAATTTTATTTTCCGATAGTAAAAACAACTATAGAGGTGTAGTAATTTTAACTATCTTACATGTAGTAATTTGGTCATAGTAATTTTAACTACAATGACTTAGTTAAAACTACTGTGTCTTAATATTATATTCCCATAGTCATTTTTACTACAGTAGTTTTAGTAATTTAGTCAAAGTCATTTTAACTACAATGATTTAGTGAAAGCTACTAACAGGAATTTTAGAGTTGAATTCAAGTGTTTTTATGAACATATAAGGATGCTTATAGATGTATTAAAGACTACCCTCTTCAAATATTTGACATAATTTTGTCTTAACTCACTGGCATTATTACTCGGGCTACTGTGATCGTCGGCGATCTTGGCACGTCGTCGTTTTTTTGTATACAGATTGTAATTAATTGTTCCACTCATTGTTTAAAAATCATTATGTCAGCCGCTGAAGAAACTGATGACATCCTAATGACATCCAGGCTGTAAACACACTGTAAATAGGAAAAGCTCGATTTGGCAAGTTATTTTGTACCTTTGGACGAGGTTGTTGATATGACTTCTTTCTTCACTTCTGTGAACTGTTCTGAGGTAACTGATATATATTTTATGAGCTTTGTTGCCTGTATTGTTTATTGTTTCATTTCATAATTCATATAATACCAAGTAGGTATATAAATTTAATATTTATATTGTCGATCATCTGCTGACTATATGCAATGAATGTTGCCATCGAATAATATGTTTCACTTGATATTTTACCTGTAAGCTTAAACGGGGCTCCAAAATGTTCTGGGTTATCAATAAGTCTGTATCGATTGTTCATATTATTATATGCAATGCTTACAAATTAACAGTACAACTATCAAGATCAAAGAGTTTGTTATTGTTTGCTGGTTTTCCAATGACAGCCTGTTCAGCCATGTACTTTCCATTGTCACTAATATTACTTGGTCTGCACAGCCAGATACACAAATTTCAAACTGATTTTTGGCTTTCATGATTACTGTAGCTGTACATGCATGGAGGCAAGCTGGCTCACTAACCGAGATAGTAATTTATAGTCCTGATATTACACGAGGCTTGTGAGTTAAGCAGGCTAGCCCACTTGCCAGACTGACTCACAAGCACACCATTTTCCAACTGTTACTTGGTCTGTACAGCCAGATACATACCTTTTTAAATGATTTTTGGCCTCGACTCACTATACAAGGGGAGGCACTTGATATTTTACCTGTAAGCTTAAACGGGGCTCCAAAATGTTCTGGGTTATCAATAAGTCTGTATCGATTGTTCATATTATTATATGCGAATGCTTACAAATTAACAGTACAACTATCAAGATCAAAGAGTTTGTTATTGTTTGCTGGTTTACCAATGACAGCCTGTTCAGCCATGTACTTTCCATTGTCACTAATATTACTTGGTCTGCACAGCCAGATACACAAATTTCAAACTGATTTTTGGCTTTCATGATTACTGTAGCTGTACATGCATGGAGGCAAGCTGGCTCACTAACCGAGATAGTAATTTATAGTCCTGATATTACACGAGGCTTGTGAGTTAAGCAGGCTAGCCCACTTGCCAGACTGACTCACAAGCACACCATTTTCCAACTGTTACTTGGTCTGTACAGCCAGATACATACCTTTTGAACTGATTTTTGGCCTCGACTCACTATACAAGGGGAGGCACTTGATATTTTACCTGTAAGCTTAAACGGGGCTCCAAAATGTTCTGGGTTATCAATAAGTCTGTATCGATTGTTCATATTATATGCGAATGCTTACAAATTAACAGTACAACTATCAAGATCAAAGAGTTTCTTATTGTTTGCTGGTTTTCCAATGACAGCCTGTTCAGCCATGTACTTTCCATTGTCACTAATATTACTTGGTCTGCACAGCCAGATACACAACTTTCAAACTGATTTTTGGCTTTCATGATTACTGTAGCTGTACATGCATGGAGGCAAGCTGGCTCACTAACCGAGATAGTAATTTATAGTCCTGATATTACACGAGGCTTGTGAGTTAAGCAGGCTAGCCCACTTGCCAGACTGACTCACAAGCACACCATTTTCCAACTGTTACTTGGTCTGTACAGCCAGATACATACCTTTTGAACTGATTTTTGGCCTCGACTCACTATACAAGGGGAGGCACTTGATATTTTACCTGTAAGCTTAAACGGGGCTCCAAAATGTTCTGGGTTATCAATAAGTCTGTATCGATTGTTCATATTATATGCGAATGCTTACAAATTAACAGTACAACTATCAAGATCAAAGAGTTTCTTATTGTTTGCTGGTTTTCCAATGACAGCCTGTTCAGCCATGTACTTTCCATTGTCACTAATATTACTTGGTCTGCACAGCCAGATACACAACTTTCAAACTGATTTTTGGCTTTCATGATTGCTGTAGCTGTACATGCATGGACGCAAGCTGGCTCACTATCCCCGGGAAATCAGGAACCACGTTTGCCGGGGGGGGGGGGGGGGGGGGGGGGGGATGGTAACAGCAAGAATTGAACCATGCATAAATCAAATAATAAATGTGCTAAAATTATGAATACGTTTACTGGCTCAAAATGTTGACTTCACAAAGAAATAAAGATTTTGAATTACACTTCTTTAAGCTGTTTAGCTTATGATACATTACTACTGCCAGCTAAATGGTTTGGTTTACTGCTACAGTATGCCTTATACACTGAGAAAAGATTAACTGATTTAATGCTTGCTCAATTAAGTGAACCTGTTTGCCGGACTGAATTGTTATTACATGAGCAAAGGCCGGCTTGCTTGCCAGGCTGACCCAGCAAACATGATGGTTTGTTTGGCAGCCAGAATTCTCAGTAAGCCAGCTCTGATACTGAGCCAACTCACCTCCATGACTGTAATCAAAGCCGTTGGCAAACACTCTGTGATGGCTTTCTTACAGGTGTGCAGTTTGGTGATTTTGAAAATTTCAGTGGAAAATTTAACCACCCCTGCACTGACAGAGCTGTATCATTTCCTTCAACTATAGATTTGTGTATACAGTATTGCATTAAAATCGCTGAATTTGCCTACAATGTCTTTCAACAAGTCACTAGCCTAAGTAGCCGAGCTAACGCCTTGCGGGCATCTTGTTTGGTGAATGAAAACAGTTATAATCTACTTGAACATATCATACTTCTTGAAATTCAAATTTATTAACAATTGATTATCAAAATATTTAAGAATCTGAACTATTAAATAAAATTAAATAAATAATTAAAATAATTAAAATTAAACTATTAAAAGTTATTAAGAATTTAAACCTACCATTTCTACTAATTTATGCTACTATTTCTACTCGTATACAAACAAATTTTTGTGTAGTGTGTAATCCAACAGGCTTATTTACATTCAAAGGGATAAAAGAGGAAAAGTTCTTATGATATACCATCTGTATCTGCGGACTTGAAGGTGATTTCACTTCGTAACTTTGAAAATGGTCACTAAAGTGCTTTGTGATCTTTTCTGAAACAATAAATTTTGTGTTGTGGCTGTCCTTGTTGACTATATAAATTTTTACAATTTCCCAGAATTTTGGTAGTTCTTCAATATCATTACCAATGTGAACAGTTGCACCAACTCGGTATTTTGTCCCATTGATAATCACCCACCGTGCACTATAAATAAAATAAACAAATTTGTGAGCTTTGTCTTCATTAACTATAATTTTATATAATAATTATAGAAATGATAACAATGAATTAATTGAACTTGGGCAGCCTATGGTTATGCCAAACAATAAACTCTACATGAACCAAAGTCAATGTAAATGTCAGCTAGTAAACAAACGACTACCCTCATTCGCATTGAGTTTGGTTAGACATTTCAAATTCACAACAATGTACATTAGTGCATATTAAGCCAAAATAATTAGCTTTTACATAGTTGTTCAACACCAGTTAGCAAATATATTGTTGTTAATATTTTTGCTTATTTTTGGAATCTGCCAAGTAAAATATATTTCAAAGCTATCCATATATAATCTTCCTTATGTGGCTGTTAACCTGGGAATGCATATTTGTGCTAGGTGAAGGGTTTTTAAGTATTTCCTATCAATGATTACTTACCTAAAGACTGGGATTAAATGACCAAGACCAGGATTCTCAGCAAGCAAGAGCTCATTATAATCTACTACACCAACGTATGTTGTTTCACCTATAGAAGGAACAGTAACAATTTTAAGTATACATAATTTATGGGAGCTCAGGCACTAATGTGAACAGACCTTTTTCATAGTGCCCATGATCTCAAAGTGCCATGACACAGGCACCACTCATAGGGTAGTATCCAAGCACTTTGATAACTGTTACGCTGCAGTTATCAAAGTGCTTGGATACCAACAAATCTGAACAGTGGAGTTTTGGGCAGTAACATGACACCTAGTTGGAACAAGCCGTTAGTTGCAAAAATGAAGCATATCTGGCCCAGTCTCGAACCCTGTTTCAATGAATGTTCGCATCTCTCCCCCACCACATTTCAAACGGTAACACAGACCTTCCTGGTGTCGTTTCGCCAATGTAAAAGGAAGGTTTATGAAGTTTCCAATCACAACAGCTAGACGTTTGAAGTAATGGTGCTTAGCTTCATATCTCATACACCAGCTTCTAACAAGAGGCCCTAGTCTGTGTAAAGAAAGATAGAAAAGGAACGAAGGTGAATCAAATTACACTCATCAGTAGAAAAACTGTTGTGCAAAACGCTATGTATATGTTAGGACTAATAAAAGAAATTAATTGAAGAAAATTTTAAAACATTGTTCAAACAATCAAATATCGCACAACTTTTACACAACTCTATTTCCTTTTGCATATCATTGATTTATTTAAGTAGCGTTCTTTGTTTGCTTGTCTTTCCTGTGTCGGGTTCAATTTTCCTCATTGTTATAGGGAAAATGGACATAATTAAATAGTGTGTACTTCATCACAATGTGTACTTACTCCAAAATTATTCTTGGCATATGAACCATGTAGTGCATCTTAGGAATAATTGAGCATTCTGGATAAAGCTGCTTAAACTTTACATGGTGACTTTCAATTTGGACTTGCAAATAGGCAACTTGGTCACAGCTAATTAATGGTGAGAAGAGTATCCGCATAATCACTAACAAATTGCATAATAATTGCCAATGCTCATCATCTTCAGGTATGCATACTCCAAATAGAAATGGCAGGTAAACAGCAAGGCACCACATTTGATTTGCTGCAAAAAAGACAATACAAATATATTCATCCATTCAGTAGGTTGTGGTTTCAATTCCCACCAAGACTGGTGTTTAAAATTTTTGAATTAAAGAAAGCTTGTGCAAGTAGTAAAATTGATTTATTCACTAAACTAAATTTCACATAGTGGCAACATATAGACCTCGTTCATAATGGCACCCAAATTATGTATTCTTTTATATTAATTTAAATTAGCCTTTCTGACCTCGTTCGTGTGTCTGTAATACCAAAGAATATTTGCTTTATAACGAGGCCAGAAAGGCTAATTAGCATGCACATGAAAGAATATTTAATCTCGTGTAGATGAAGCCCGTAGGTAGATTAACTTAAGTAGCTGGTAGTCGTACTAATACAATTGGGAAAAAACATTAAATTTAGCAACGCTTGTCCTGATTTTGGGCCCCCCATTTAAAATTTGGGGGCTTCCCCCGCTATGTATATAAATGTATAGTACAGTACATGATTGTATTTGTTTCCCACTCACTTATTAGAAACATTTCTGAGCACCATATGCAATTCAAATTTCAAACCCACAAGTGGTTATGTGTTTGAATCCTGTTCAGATCCCAGTGCAAATAGCTTGAGTAGCACACAATTACAATCATATGCTGCAATTTACCTTGAATTTAATATAAACTAGAAATACGTATACGCAACAACCCCTCGCCCGCCGTCATTTTTACTTAAATAACCCATTCATTTGCCAATCGAATGGACTTATAGTAGACACTACATGTATCTCTGAGAAACTATCAAGCTTGTGTTGTTCTGAATTTCATTGTTTCATAATTAGACATCAAACTAAATAACTAAACAACTGTGTTTAATTTTTGGGTACAATATACAGTACTTGCACTGATTAAGATTTGTTTGATATATAAAGGCCGGATCCTCACTGTGATGTCACACTGTATATATATGTAGTAACTTACTGAAAAAGCATGTACTGTATATATATGTTTGGGATTATTAAATTAAAGCACTCAAAACGTAGGTAACTTCGTATGTTTAGTATCATGGGATTACATACTTTCATAATTTTGTTACATAATTCCAAAGATATAGACCTTATTCAAAAATGGCTGTTGATTTAATATTCTTTTATACGCATATAAATTGGCCCTTATGACCTCGTTTTAGAGTAAAAATTATTTTGAATTTCTTGCACGATAACGAGGTCATAAGGGCCAATTTATATGTATATAAAAGAATATTAAATCAGCGGCTATTTTTGAATAAGGTCTATTTACAGGCTTCTTCAATAAGTCATTATGCAGCATGATGTCAAAATGAGGACATTTACATCATAGGCATAGCCAGGATTTTCTGTCAAGGCGGCCGGCCAGGAAAAACCTAGGGGGGCAGCCTAACTGAGGAAAACGAAGAGCCAAGAGTACAAATTTTCTCAGGGGGCCCACTTATTTTGCCAGTGGAGGGCAGGAATTTTGCCAGGCCCTACGGCCCCGCATCTGGCTACACCTCTGATTTACATATCAAACAAATCTTAATATCTAACTGAGATTATAATTATGGAAGAGTTGTAAATGCCAATCTTTATAATTAATTATTTTGTTCTTTCAAGTAGGAGAGTTTATTTCAAACTGAATTTTTCATTGTATATATATATATATATATATATATATATATATATATATATATATATATATATATATATATATATATATATATATATATATATATATATATATATATATATATATAAACACTTTAAATCTTCTGGTGTTAATACTACCATCGGTCACTAAGAAAGAATTAACTTGTCACATTATAGCTGCATCAATTGTTTATTGTCAGCTATGGTTCATAATGACTCTCACAATATCCAAAAATGTTAAAATATCTGCAATAATTCACCACATCCCTATAGGTTGTGGATGACCAATGGTGCATGCATAACACTGATTATTATTGATAAATATAATTAACCCAATAGCCTATGCAACAGCAGAGCATGCAACATTATGTATTATAATGGTTGACATGCCCTTTGCCTGCTTAATGCATTGTCGCAATAGTGAGCTGACACACGTTCAATCCCTAACATTTCCCCTAATACAGCGAGACTGCATCAACCTACCCAATCATAAAATACTGTACAATCCGGCTTATAAGACCCCTAGTTATTGGCCCCCTGTTTGTTAACAGAAAATACCTTCTGATTTAATATAAGGTATATAATTAAGCCCACACAGATATAAGCCCAGCATTGCTTTACATTAGCACCTCAATTAGCAAAAATAACAAAAAATTAGAGAATAAAAGTAAATAATAAGATAAAAAGTTACGGCAACAGTATCTCATTACTGACAAATCATTTTGAGGCTGCTTACATAACGTGTGTAGCATGTTTTGCTATATAACACAGGGCATCATTTTTGACATTATAAACTCTAGTTAATATTTGTTACTCAGTACTTACATTTTCCTTAATTGACTATTGAAGCAAAAACTTGAGTAAAAAAGTTGTTATGCATTTTGAAACATTTTAGTTCGAGTGACCGCACATATTATATTAATTTTACATTTGATTGTTTGTAAGAAATGTAATAAAATCTACTATAATGTCCTTCAGGAAGCACTTCAACAATCAATCTTAAATATATATGCGACCGGCATTGCATGTGCAGTTCTACTCCAAGGACAAAAGTGTTTACACAGAAACACTAAGTGGAGGCCAGGCCTAACATGTGTAGGTCTATAAACCTGTACAATGCATGTTTACAATGAAACACTACTAAATGTACAAATGCCCATACAACAATTAAAAGCACAACATTTATGCATGTATTAGAGTAAATTATATCACCACATAAACATAATCAGGATGATCAAGGTGCATTTCACCTGCTTGGTGGCTGAGCTGACACATTCATATCTAGTTCATTGAGCTCAAAAACTGTGTCATTATAACTCAATATTAAAAGCATAAGCTATAACGTGTTCCTCGCGTAAATTTTGTTGTTTCGACGTATTTTAAGTGCTTCAAATCACAAAAGTAACTCAAAGAACACCTGGATACAACACTAATCAAGGTACTAACACAACAGAATATTTTAACTGCAACGTTGAGTACATTTTCATCACTAAAATCGCTACAAAGTCTTCCTAGCAACGCACATAACAACGCATATAATAACAGTTAAATCTGCATTTTTCATGGCTTTATTGTTAATTTAATGGTGTTATTTTATAAAAGAAATAAAAAACCTTTTCTTGTGTGATTATCGAGTTATAATGGCACTCGAGAAGTGAGCAAAACACTCGGCTACCGACCGTTGTTGTTCAGGACTGTTAAAAACAGAGTTTTGCCAGCAAAAGCATAACGACAGAGAAAGCATAAGCATAACAATGGCAGAGAAAGCTTGTGTATATACTACCAATTAAAATATCCAGACCTATAGGCTATTATTTAACTCACTTACCTGGCAGCTTATCTGTAGTCACATCACCAAACTTGTCGCCATTGTTCACGGTCTTTTGACGTAATAGTATCGCTGTGTTTGTTTTTTCTTAGCAAGACGTATTTCGCGTTGTTTGCATGTGTTTTCACTATGTTTTTGACCTTACTTTCTGCCCCGTAAACAGGCCAAGTTGGTTCATGGATATATATATATTCCGCTCGCCCGGTGGCCGTTGACCATATATATATATATATATATATATATAAAAATAAAATAATCGGATCCGAGATTAGGAACGGCTTGGATCTCGCGTGATAAGGGACTAAACGCCGGTCGATATTAGCACCCTCGCCCTCAGGCCTTCGGCCTTCGGCCGGCGCTTCGCGCCGGGCGAGGGGATTATATTACACTAAATAGTAGTTCAACCAGTTCATAATTCATATACAAACGAAAACTCACCATGTTGTCTTAGGCTATTGTCCTGAGATAAGAGCTTTTTTTTGAGGATTGGAGAGGGCTTGTTGGTATCATTATGGTAACCAAAGTCGAAAGACTCGATTCTGTTATTCAACTCATTTAAGGTGAACAATTTCTTTTGGAGAATAAAGACCTTCAATGCTTCTTTTACACAATACTGTAGAACACCTTCCAAAACATCATGCATAGCATCTGCTGGGAGACCTCCGACAACATGAAAATATCTGCTTGCATTCAGGCACGAATTCTTATTTATTCCATATGTTTTGCTATAGTGTTCTGCTAAGGGAAGCCGTTGACACTGTATGTTATGACTTTCTCTTGTTCGCAAAACAAACTTGTTTTCATGAAACTGAAAAACAAAATACCAGTACCATTATTTTGTTATTTGAATATTCTACAACAATTACCAAAACTAATGATCAGACTGCAGCATGGCTAGAAAAATGCAGTTTCTGTAGAAATGCTGAATTTGATTTTTTATGTTTTTGCTATAAATCATGACATACGGTACCATAGATCACCTGTTTTGGGAAAACCAAATATTTCAATTAGAAAGTGCATGCTAATGAAAAAATATCTGTGGAGATTTATATATTACATGCAATGTTCAAAAACATCTTTGAGAGTCTAGACTGTGCACTAGGATACGGCTTTAGTGAAACACACGCAGTTCGGCATTCTCATTTAAAAGGTCAAATTCAAGTATGTACTGTAGGATCAATTTTACATGTACATGTCCTTTATACTGCATTTGTTTGCCAAAGAGAATTATTATTAAAAAAATAGAGTAGGTATATAATATATTCTTGAGAACTATCAATATGTAACCCCTTGTTTGTCAAAAACTCATCTTTGAAGTTTAATACTGTTCTCATTAATCATCTGTGCCTCTTTTGAGTGGATGATACTTCCCGGCAAGCTGTAAATATTCAGCCAGAGGATGTATATGAAAAAAAATTTATTTACTTGAAGATGGAAAAGTGGCACATTAGCAATATTTATTTCAACTCATAGTACTCACAAAGTTTTTAAATTTCATTTGGAATGCAGTTAACTATCATCTGTTTCAACTCACAAAAACAACTGCTGGTATGTAGATCCTTTTTAATGGCATACTGTACCTGCATTTTAATCTCTTGTCCAGTACCCAAACATTCTCTGCAGGGTCTATGCGCTCTTGATCCCTCTTTGAAGCCACCAAGTAGTTGGGACCCAAGGTTATCGCCAGAGCAATATGCTATCGTTCCTCTAAATTTTACTAATTCTTCGTTGACCATAAAACCATAACCATCATCCTGTATGTAAATATTTTTCATGAATAAAAGAATAAAGATACCCCTAATAACCCAAACTACTCATATATATATACAGTATATATATACATACACCTGTAAGGATTTGTGGTGAAGGAAAATTTCGAGTGTTGGAAATACATTTTAAGACCAAACCGGGACCAGTTGCGAAAAATGCAACTTCAAGGCCTAATTCCGGCTGGAATTGAACCGGCGACCCTGCGATGCTGGTGTAGTGCTCTGACCACTGAGCTACGGAAGCCGTTGCCGAGAGCCTAGTCACAATTTCTGTATATACTGTATAGTGGTGGTAATGCCGGGATAAGATTCTGGGTATATTATACAGTAGGTAATATTTGGCATTTCACTCGATTAAACTACATGTTCATATCTCTCGGTAACGGCTTCCGTAGCTGTGGTCAGAGCACTGCACTAGCATCGCAGGGCCGTGGGTTCAATTCCAGCATGTTTCGCAACTGGTCCCGGTTTGGTCTTAAAATGTATATATTCCAACACTCGAAATTTTCCTTCACCACAAATCCTTATGAACATGTAGTTTAATCGAGTGAAATGCCAAATATTACCTATAATATACCCAGAATCTTATCCCGGCATTACCACCACTATATATACAGAACTCGTGACTATAGGCTCTCGGCAACGGCTTCCGTAGCTCAGTGGTCAGTAAACTGCACTAGCATCGCGGGTTCAATTCCAGCCGGAAGGCCTCTAAGTTGTATTTGTCGCAACTGGTCCCGGTTTGGTATATATATACTATATGATGATAAACATGCTAGGCATATAAGCAGATTGCCAATTTGAAAGACACCATCGAATCCATACAAGAATACCCAGAGGGAAATGAAAGGTTGCTTTTATTTCATTGTGCTAAACATCATTGATACACGCTTCTGATGATTTCATAGCACCGTAAATGTTTAATCATTTTAAAGAGTACAGGCATATAAGCATTATATATAACTGTTTGTTATTTTCGTCAAGGCATTAAAACATTTAAACTTTAGGAGAGGCATTTAAATGCAATTTCAATACGGTATGTTTTCTCATGGAGGATCACATTTTGTCTTGATATCATATCAAGGAGCCTTTAAAACAGTAACATTAGTTACAATATTTCAGTACCTGTTCTAGTTGACTTAGGTCTTCTAAAAAACTTTCCAAAATAGGCTCAATACCATATTGTTTCAGATCTTTGCTGTTAGCCAAAGCAAGCAGTTGTATTCCATTCATGTGAGATCTGTTTTCTGGCCTTATATTTGCTAATGTATAGTAGAAAGCACCTATAAAATATAAATGATAACGCAAATATCAGCACAAATATTTGTCTCAATCTATAGAATCAAGATGGTTTTATGTAATCAGACATGAACAGTTGACTCCATTCATCTAGATACTTTTCAATAAAGCATTAAAACAGTAAATTCATAAGCAGTAAACAGTAAACTTACCAAGCTTATGTATAGTTGCTCTGGAGCCCAATGGATTGCAAACTTCCAGATCATCATAATATAAGAGAATTTGTAATGCTTTACTATCATTTGCAAAAAGAGGATGCATTTGGCACCGTTCACCATCACAAAAATCTGACAGTTTGCCATCATCTCTAGCATGAGAATGTTGTATCTAAATATAAAAATGGTGAGAAACAATTAAAACTAGAAGTTATTATAATATTTGTAAGGAAGGTCTGACTTGGTGATTGCAGAATGGTAACAAGGGAATGAATCAGCCTCCTCCGCAGGCAACTCTGTGGCTTCTTTTTCCCGAGTCAAATAGCTTCCAACGCTGTTTTGGCTGTCCCCTCTTCGTCAATCAATCCCTTCACAATCCCTATACTTCCCTGCAATCCCAACGAAAACATTGCTCGTACAGCCTTGGAAGCGATTTGACTCGGATAAAAGAAGACACAGAGTTGCCTGCGGAGGAGGCTAGGAATGAATCATACATGTAAATCTCAAAAAAAAGCTTTCAGATTTCTTTTTCACTTGCAACTACTGCCAATGACAATAACAGTGAGATCATTGAATCAGCATACTGTAAATACTAAGAATGAAGACACAGACACTTTACAACATATGATCTACATAATATGATGAGAAGTTATACAGTGTCACATTAGTATCTTGACCACCCAAATTCATGTCTGATCACCGACCTTGGCAGCATAATATTTCGAGTGCTGATTTATTGAATTTGAAACGACTAATATTTAAATGCCGCCCAGCTACAATGAAATCTTATAAGGGTTATGTTGAATAAGTTTTAGTCTTGAGCATTTGTGCGAAGTTTGGCACAACTCTTACTCTATCCATCATATTTATACGAACAGATAGAACTATGGTAGTACAAAAGAGGATATTAAGGATTATTTTCCCTAATTTAAGCTACCAACAAGCTATGCTTTCTGTAAATGTTACAACGTACATACAAGCCGGTCCTCGCTTTGTGAACGTCTATTTAATAATGACCAGTTTGAATCATAAAATCAATTCACTGTAGTTGATAGTTTTTATGCTTTGTAAATATTTTTAGCTTTCTTCGACTTAGTTTTTATTCCTCGTTCAAATTGTTTGTATCAATTTTTGTATTTGTTACATGTTATATATCTGTCTATACTTACACATAGAGATAAATCGTAGCCACTGTAATTCAGTTTTTTTAACTGAAAAATTGGTTATTAAACAATACAATTCAAAACCACTGAAAACCACTTCTGTGACGGGGACACCCTGATTAAAGATTGTTATAATAATAATAATAATAATAAAAACTATCAATGTAAATCAAATGTACCTCATCAAGAATTGCATCATCATTGAGCAATTGTTGCAAGCTTTCGAGTATTGGAATATAATACCCAATGTCTTTTTTAATTCTATTGACCATAACATTTCTTCTCCTAACTTTTTTGTGGTATGTTGCCATAACAACTTCTCTAGGTTCCTAAGAAACACAAAATGTGGAGTTGTTAACATATTTAGTTATCTCTAATTTACACATACCATATTATAAATACTTAAAGGGTGCCATCCAGTCCGTTCTGCACATGTGTGATATTTCAAATGTGCGGGACCCCATGTCAACAACTTTAACGGAATAGATTTGCAACAGTTCGAAAGCGAGTATTCGTCAAAGGTAGCTATATTATCCACATTTAGGAACAGATCAGCTTCTTATAACATGCTTTTTTGGTTGAAAAGCTCAAGCGTGGAAAACAAATCCGCAATACTTCATGTTCAATGTTTATGTAATGCAATGTAAACAAATGATGCAAACAGAAACGTGGACATGCGCAGAATGGACTGGATGGCACCTTTAACATACTATTTAATGGAAATTGTTTGCCGTGTTTGCATGGTATGTGGCAAATACAAGAAAGGGTTTATGAGAAGTATGTTTATAAGTTTATAAAAAAATATGAGAAGTATGGTGATGGTCGATAGTATATACCAATGTTTGTTCATATTCGTCCTATAGCTTGGTTAAATATAAGTAACCCCACAATATACATTTAATAAATACTGAATTAATTTACTGCTTACCACCAGACCCAGGTTGTCTAAGTAATACTGGTGTTGTTGTCGTTCGTTCTGAAGGCCATTGAATGGACTTCGGACTGTAGAATCGTCATTAAATATTTCGTTGAGACCAGGAATAGCTTCAATGTCCAATCCCGATGCGCTTAACTTGTTTTTCACTTCCAACTTTATTACATCCACGGCGTTCTCGACAAGTTCTGTGGTATTCCTTACAAATAAGTCAACGACAGTTTGTGGTACACGTCCTTTTTCTTTAAACTGTAGAATGGAAAGTGCGTTTGCTCGCTGAAGCTGTTTTTTTTCATTAGCGATATCAAACGGTTCCTCAGCATTGTCTGCAATATCTTCTTGTTCGCCTGGTTGGTCTGGTCCTGGAAGCTCACCGTTTAAGTTTACGTCTTGCTCAGCCTCGCCAACACCGGTGTTGTCATTTAACAAAGCTAATGAGTGTTTATGAACAATATGGTTCCTGAATGAAAAGAAGACTTTGTATGTTCTAGCGCAACCATCTATTCCACAAAGAACGTGAAAACTTGGATCACTTTTGTGGTTTCTACTCATATGATTGAGAAGTTTACGCAATGATACTGTTTGATAGCCAACACACAGATTACATCTGTATGCCGACATCTTGGAATTATAAAAGACTGTCCAGCAGCCCCAGTCCGGCGCGTAATGGACTGGGACACAGGCTAATAAAGCTGGTATTTCCCTACCGGTACCCCCATAGGGGTAAAAATCGTATGACGTCATGCACCTCGTGACCTTGTGGCGCGCATTTTGATAGCTTCGGCCTTCTTCCCCACATTTCGAAGCTTCGACAGTTGTTTATTTTGGCTCTTCGTCTTTTGACTCTCTTCGGCAGTTTAACGCTTTAACTTCGCTTCTATTTCGACCCAAGATAATCAATATAGAGATGGCTCAGGTAAATAATACTATTATTGTGATTTGCTGACGATTAAATTTGCTAATGCAGTTTTAACTACTAACGTGAATATGTGCCTATTGATCGGTTATAACCATCATCGAAGTAAAAAGATCTTTTACTCGATTGGTTGTCTTCCGTTGATTTAAAGACTCACTTGTTTTCGTTGCTGTAGGTATTCGACTGTGATCTTTCCAAATGTCTCCTTACGGCAGGTGTTCGACAAGACGTTTTACAGAAACTTGAAGATGACGAGGTAATTAGCGGTTTTAACATTTTTATAATACGACTCGGCTTATGTGTAGGACAAATGTTTAATGTAATGTTTATGCTTTATGACTGTGTGTTTATTCTGTAATGGCCTGTAATTCTGGACCAACCTCGTGTTGAGTCTGGACTTGGTCTAGTAATCAATTATATCCGTCTCATGAAAGAAAGAGAGGACGCCATCTTGAAAACACAATATTCAAGTGGCGGTCGTCATATCGTGTGGTTATCGGTGGACTACGTAAGGGTATTTCTGTTCTTTGTCGGAAGTCGGAACGTTTGTAGAAACTATTTGTATTGATCTTATAGTGGCGCTCAAGACTAAACTGTTTATCCAGTGCTTAATTCTTATGTACGGGGCGGGTCAACAATTTGGGATTTGAATTTTTGCTGAAATGTTTTGTCAAATGGCCGTGCTTCAGAAGCTCTGGCCAATCAAAATGCCCCTGTTCTGCCATTTTTCTTTGTTCAAATATACCCCCCTAGTACTCACTAGTATAAATTGCAAGACTCTGAACAGAAATGTTTAATAACAAAATTAATTGTTAAATAACAATCTTTTTAATATAATTCTATTTAAATTTTAGTAATCACAGTAAGGATATAAATGAGTCAACAATTATATATATCAGGAAATAAATGGGAAAGACTATGCTGTATTCAGTTGATGTTCTGACATCAAAATAACAGTTTGAATTAAGGTTACGGTTCTCTCAAGAAAATCAGGAAATTGTATCGCTAAGACGTCACTACATGGAAATGAACATGTATTTAACCAATAATAATTGTAGAAAGTCAATGTCAAAAAGTTACTTTTACATGTCACCAAGTTTTCTTTCAAGCTTTCTTACCAGGCCACTCACCAAAAGTGGTGCTTTTTGCTAGGTGCATAAATTTTGTTTATTCTAAGGAAATTTTTATAATTGGTCAGCACAGTCACAAGTTTGTCTACTCTAGGGCAGAGCAGTATAGCAACATAAAGTTCAGTACGATTTTAATATTTCATAATTTTTTTAATGTTTTTAAATCCAATTTCTTAGCTTTGTACCCTGGATTTACTGGAGTTCACAAGTGATGATTTGTTAAAAGCCTGTGGATTGAAAGGGGGCCAAATAGTTATTTTAAGGAGAGGGCTTAAAAACTTCAAGGAGGCCAAAGACAATGAACCTCAGGTATGAGCCATCAAAGTTGTTGAACAGATCATACCAAACTATAATGGTGATTAACTTTTTACTATGGTCTAGCACTATAAATCATTTGAAAACCAATAGTTACTGTAGAAGAAATTTTTGTTTAGTGTATTATATTTATCACTCTTTTAGGTGAACGGAATATCCCAACAAGCTAGAAGTCTAATTGATAGGGGTTCGGAGGGCCTACGATTAAATTTGTGATCTGGGACCCAAAAGTCTTTTTGCTAGTATTATTGCAAAGGCAGCACTTTCTCCTCATTTATTGGTCTGACCCAGGATTTGAACTTGTGTTTCCCAACTCATAGACATATGGGGTAGCCACTAGACCACAACAGCTTGTGCCAAATGTACTCGCAAATAAAAATCATGCCACATCCTCTTTTGTTTATTTTTATCGTTTTCTTTATTTCTGAAGAATGTAAATGACCAGCCAGATACTTCCGTTGACATAGACCCACCAACCTCTCCTGAGTTCCAATGCATTCCAGATACCTTTCCAGAATTACCAACTGACTATACTCCACATAAACTATCCAAAGTTCCCAAAAATTCTCCAACCGTGGCATTTGTAAATGTAGAGACTCCAGAATCGCCTCGGCAAAAGAAAAACTGGGTGACCTCCTTCCAGCTTCCAACCGTGGTACGTATGGTTACATTTTTTCAAATATTGTAAACTTTCATTTATTTTATTTTTTAGGGATGAAGATGAAAAATGCTCTTGTGTACAATGTTAATTTTATTATGTTTTTTATGCTTAGTTTTCTCCTGCTGTGACTCAAGAACTTGTAAAAGGCTATTTATCCACAAACAGGAGGAATGAATTCACAAGAGACATCTGTGCAGCCATCCGGGTACACACCATGAGCCCAAGCCGTGTGGAAAGGGAACATGTGTCCTTAATGGTTGTGCAAAAATATTCTTTCCTTGCTGATAACTTGGGAACTGGGATTGTAAGTATACACAATATTCTGCAAATAGGTGATCTACAGTTAAACCGGATATTCTTTTGCCTGTGATGTTCCAACATACTAAGTTCCAACATACATAACATATAGCCCTATTTATTTCATTTCATCTCGTCTTACTCTGATGAAGGGCTCCGCTCGAAACGTCAGTATCTCGTCACTACATTCTTGGCAGTTTACCACCTTTTCACTTTGCTATACTAACATAACAGTCAGTTTGTTTGTTTCTTTAATACAAAGGTAAACAATTATACTTGGCCAACCAAATATATGTTTCTCAGGTAGAATTAGTTACTTGTATTGAAGAAACAAACTGTTATTTTGGAATTTGGCAAGTTTTAACTTGCTGACATGCAATTTTCTTTTATCAAAGTTCAAACCTGTACAGATATAATAAAGTTTAACCTACAATGGTTTCTATATATTTTAAACATTTTAAATTATACCTTTTTGATTTATATTTGACATTTGCAGGCTAGAAAACAATATTTGTAAAGTTGTAAAGGTTTTGCTGTGCAAGCTGTGTTAAGTTGTCAACACTCAGTAAAACTCTGAGCACCAAAAATGACTCAAACCCGTAACCTTCTGAATGCTAGACAGACGCTCTAACCATTGAGCCACTGGAACTGATCAGATGGCAGAACAAGGTTAATTACAGTATTTAAACCTGGGACCATTATCACAAATACTTGTTGGACTACAAGTCATGTTGTGACAGTCAATTTCCAGTTAAATGTTGTTAGTAAAGTTAGGTAGTTGCAGCTTGATGTTTGTAAAGTTGTAAAGGTTTTACTGTGCAAGCTGTGTTGAGTTGTCAATATCAGGTTTAAATACCGTAATTAACCTTGCTCTGCCATCTGAGTTTCAGTGGCTCAAAGGTTAGAGTCTGTCTAAGCGTGCAGAAGGTTACGGGTTCGAGTCCTGTCTGGTGCTCAGAGTTTTACTATTGTATAGTTTGGTTTGACCAATAATGAATATACAAAGAAGTTTGTCAACTTTTCACTTTTGTTTTCCTCTAACACACACATCGCTTTATAGCATAGTTGGTAATAATTTTGTAATTGTTTGTTTCCTGCACAGGGGTCATGGACAGAGGCTCTAAGGCATAGATTTAACAACCTCCGAAAAACCAAACGGCCTTCTACCAGTGCACTATCTACCAGTGCACCATCTACCAACATCCCATCTGATGCCAAACCATCCTCACCAAAAATAAGAAAAACAACCAAAGGAGCTGATGTTCCTGAATTGCCTTTGGGTGAAACCAATGAAACATGTATCGAGCATGCTGGGACCATGAAGAGAGAGATGTTAAAACTTAGCAACAGAAATATTTCGCTTGTGAAAGATCTTATGGAGTTGACTTTCTCATACCGAAGAAAGATCATTATTAGTGAACCAGTGTCAGTGAAGGAAACTGTGGCAGCATACCCAGCACTGCAGCTGGTGTCAGAGGTTAGTTATCTGATCCTGTTGTTAAAGTGCCTATGCAATGAAAATTTACCCCAGTTTTTTTTTATGATTCCAAGAACAGTTAAAATAATGAAGAATGGCTTTTAGAGCTTTTTGTAAAAGCTGTTGTACATATTATTGTTGTAAACAAAGGACAATTTTGAAGGAAGTGGGAGACCTGTGAACTAATTTGTTTCCATGGCAACCATATCCAAACCATAATGTTTAGTTTTGTTGACTGAGTTAGTCTACAAAATTTGAGTCAATTTAGTAAAATCAATCCAAAGATATGCATGATTTTCAGTTTTGTTACAATAGCATGACATATATACTTATGACATCATAGTTCAAATAACATAAAACGTAATAACTCAAGAACAGGACGACAAATGAAAGAACTGTAAAAGCCATTCTTCATTATTTTAGCTGTTCTTACAAATACAATCATAAAAAATTGTGGTAAATTTTCATTGCATAGGCATTGTAACATAATAACAGAGGGTAACATACTGCAATGAACACATCCTATATTTATTGTTGCAAACTTTATATCAAAGCTTATATATAGATGTGTAAAGTTTATCATCCAGGTTGTTGTAGTCTTGAGAAGACTATTGTTGGTGACTCACGTTTCGACGGCCCCAGCGGCGGTCATCTTCACTCTGAAGATGACCGTTGCTGAGGCTGTCGAAAGGTCAGTCACCAACAATACTATGACAACCTGGACGATCAACTTCTCGACAATCAAGACTACGACAATCAAGACTACGACAACCGGACGATCAACTTCACACATACTCCTAGGTTCAAACCATTTACCTTAAAGCTTATATAATAATATAGTCATATTTTATTTAAAGTGCCTATGACACGAAAATTAAGTTTGCCTTATTTGAAAGAACACTTAAAATGACAGAGTAACATGTTTTGTAGTTTTTCGTTTCCTTGCTTCGTTCTTGAGATATTTCAGTTTGTATTATATGCAAATGACAATGGTGTGACGTACACATGTATAATGACTTATCGGAAAAGGTTATATATCTTTGTTATTATCACACATAATTACTTGAAATTCTACAAGTTCCATGTTTTTGGAAATACTCACGCACATGCTTCATTCAAATTAAATTTGGTTTTATATTAGCAAAGAGAAATAACCTTCTCCGATAAGTCATGCACGTGTACGTCACACCATTGTTATTTGCATATTATACAAACTAAAATATCTCCAGAACGAAGAAAGGGAACGAAAAATCTCAAAAGATGTCCCTCTGTCATTTGAAGTGTTCTTTCAAATAAGGCAAACTTAATTTTCGTGTCATATGCACTTTAATATAGTCATATTTTATTCACAAATATTTAATCATATCTTTTTTTTTACTTTCAATTTCCTAGTTTAAGGCAGAATTTGGTCGTGTGGTTGCAGACAGAGGAATTGTCGCTGCAATGTCTGGCACATTCAGAGAAAAATGGCAGGCTAAGGTCATTGCTTTGGCAAAGAAAAAATCTGTGGTTAAACACATATTAAAAGAAGCCAAAGAACAAATGATAGAGGAGCCTGAGAAAATACAAGGTTAGTATTGTGTTTATTCCACTGAGTTGGTTCTCTTTGATGTAACACAATTATCAATTTTATTTATAATGTACCGATCTATCTGGTATCAATGTTAAGCTGTTGATTTCTGCAATTTTTTTATCAAATACCCCACTGTAAAACAGCCACATATGGCCATGACCTAGAACCTACAAAAAAATTAATCTACTAAAAACAAATTTCAAAAACAAATTTCAAAAACAAATCAACTAGCCACCCTCTAGATAAGTAGGTATGGACCTCTTTCATGATGGCCCCAAATTAAATATTATTTTATATTCATGTAAATTAGCCTTTCTGGCCTTGTTCGTGTGTCTGGAATTCCAAAGAATAATGCTTTGTATTGAGGCCAGAAAGGCTAATTTGCATGTATATAAAAGGATATTTAGACTGGCGGCCATTATGAAAAGAGGTCTATACTGATGGAATTTTCCAGGGTGGCTAGCTAGGATGCCTAGGATCACAAATATGGTAGCTCAATGGTTAGAGCACCTGGCTAGCATTCAGAAGGCTACAGGTTTCAGTGAGTCCCATCTAGAACTTAGAGTTTTCTGAATAGCGCTGTCAGTACCGATGTTTGTCCGCTTTTACCCATAATTCTTGCGGCCATAACAAAAGAAATAGCTCATTTGCAATCATTTGTGAATCAAATTTGGTTTGTTTGTCCGCTTTTTGAGCTATTAATAGCAGCCAGACTCTACGATATTGGAACAACAGCTTGCACAGCAAACTTTAATATACTATGCACCATATAGCATTGCCATTAGCCTGAATAAAATGTTGTAGTGCAGCCTTATCCCTTAATGGGGTTAATTCACAAAACTAAGAAGAATGAACTGCTTAATTTATACATTTTTGTATTCAAACAACTTATCAACCTGTGTTGATATAAGATTTACTAGTTTTTTCTTTTCTGGATATATTTTTCTTATTTTTGTACTAATTTTTAAATAAAATTTCATCTTAATATTCATATTAAAATATTTTCTCTTTTCCTAATTTTCTAGAAATAGAGGAGACTGTTGCTGTGTCTGTGCTACAGTACCTTTTAAAGGACAAGATAACAAGTTCCCACCCTGATATTATCAAGATCTGTTCGGTATGTTATGACAGTTTAATATTTAATTAACCACATAACCTTTCTCTAATTTTCTCATCTTTTTATTTTATCAGAATGATGAACCAATAGATCAAGAAATTGAAAAGTCAGTTGAGCCCAGAATTGTTGCTTCTGGGAAGCTGTCAAACCTCCACCCTGTGTATGTTGTTGCAGAGGGTATGGTTGTTTGTAAACTGAACAACATGGGCATGGCAACATCCTTATCTCTACTGGTTGCATGTTATTATATATTTAATATGGAATACCCTTCATGGTGTAAAAACTTTTTTATTTTACTGGAAACCATATTGATGGATAACTGGACGGAGGCAAAGAAAAGGGTTTTAATAAATAAGTTTTTGAAGGAACTCATGTAAATATAGGCTGTATATATTTCTATTCTAATGAACTTGTTAAACGTTTGCTGTTCAATAATATCTTCACAACCTTATTGCATCCTTGTGTCTGGATTAAATGCAAATTGAATTTTGAGGGAAATTAATATAGTTGAAATTACCACAAAGTTGTGGTTAAAATCGATTTAGTTAAAATTAACTACAAAAACGTGGTTAAAATCGTTGTAGTTAAATTTACTACAAAAACGTGGTTAAAATCGATGTAGTTAAAATTACCACAAAAACGTGGTTAAAATCGATGTAGTTAAAATTACCACAAAACCGTGGTTAAAATCGATGTAGTTAAATTTACTACAAAACCGTGGTTAAAATCAATGTAGTTAAAATTACCACAAAAATCTTAGTTATTCTGAACCTTTTTTTTTAACTACATTTTTGTAGTTAAATTTACTACTTTCAAATAACAGTGCAGTGAACGAAGATTATATATTAAATATAGATAGTATAGTTGCCATAGTATCAACCCTTTTTAATCCGTTTTTAAAAATATGCCTGACTGCATGCACAGCATTTTGGAAAAAGTTACTTGTTATCTAATTTTATTATTAAATTTTGCCATATTTATCTACATTGAAATTTGTTTATACTATTGTATTACAAATACAGTGCATGTGATAGTCAGCTGTCAACTGTGTCCTTATGGTTTAATTGGTAAAGCCAGCTAACTAACAATGATTACTTTTCAATGACTTGGCTTGAGCGCAGCTTCACTGCACCCTGTTTGGTAGTTCTCACAATTAAGCAACTATTATTTAACTTGCAGGTTGTTATGAGTTGTATATTACTTGTGTGCTTGCACTGATACATGTTTAAACGCTATAAAAATATGTATTGCAGTGTACGTGGTTGTTGGTCTGTGCTATTCTTAAATACTATTTTTAATTTCGTTGATAGTTTACAATGTCATAATTATGATACTTGCACAGTGAAACTGTGACAGTTATTGCTGTTTCATTTTAATTTCCTTTCATAATAATTATAAAGCGTTTGTGTATTACTCGTTCAATATTGATAATTTGGGGTTATCACATCGGCGCGACCGTAAAACACCAGTAGTTTGCCTTGCTTCTTGTGATCTAAAATGGCTCCAAATATCTCGCAACGTTAAACTCTAACTTGAATAGCAATATACCTCAGTTACCGAATCCGCCATTTTGTATTAGTTACGAAAATTGTCCCCCATAGAAACCGCTGGAAAATCGAAGCCCGCGCTTCCGAGGGGAAAAGCTTTAGCAACCTCCCACCATTCCTGGCTGGCTTGATTGATTGCCGAATAATTTATTAATTTCTAAGTAAATAAACGCGGTCTGGGCACTGCGGACCATGGATGGGGACACGAAACTCTAGTGGTGGGGTGGGGTGTTGTTAGAAAAGGCGGGCGAGGGGTTATTGCGGAACGTATTTCTAATTATGATATATTTTTAGGTGTAAAAATAATGGCCGAAAACGAAACATCAGCAGAACGCAATTCGTTTGGAAGTGTACACATTTATCAGAATGGAGACTGGCTCACATTATGCGACCACAACTGGACAAAGGCCGATGCTGACGTGACATGTCGGGACCTTGGATTCCCAGAAGCGATCGATAGTATTTCAAATGTTTTTAAAGATGATCTACGTGTATCTTACAAAGATTATAGATGTAATGGAAATGAAGATTATCTGTTGGAATGCCCAATTGATGATGGAGATAGAGGATCAAACTGTTCTAAAGTCGCAGGTGTCTTTTGCAAAGATGAAGGTATCTACACCAAAATGGATTACAATCTCACTAATTAATTATATAATTAACTAAAAACAAATATTATCAATGTTTATTTTTATTGTTAAGCTTCGGCCAAACAAAATACAACAAGTTTGGAAGATAAAAATAGGAGTGCGTTTTTGCATAGGTTTGCGCGGTATTCATGTTGTAGCATTTATATTTCGTATTTATTACTTAGAAAGCTTAGCTGGTCGGAATTAAAAATCCGGCTGAGTTTTCACTGTTGAAAGGTTAATTGGCGGTCTAGGTCTTGACTCAACAAACAACAGATTATTCTATAAATGTATTTGAAAGCTATAAATGTATTTGCTTGATATTTCATTTTGTAACGTAGAAACAAAATGTTCATGTTTATTTTATATAATAGCAACACCGGAAATCGTTTCTCACGTTGTACTCTTAACGCTGTGGCTTCACGCATATATAATTATACGCAATAATAATACCTATAGTAATAGGTATAACAAATCTAGTGTAATGTTCGAATATGTTGTAGGGCGAAAAGTTCTCGCGAAGACACTTGTTAAGACAGTAGAATTATATATGCTTGAAGCCACAGCGTTAAGAGGTCTTCCGATAGCTGTTATGAAAAGCATATTATTCAACAAATTGCACCAATGTCCAACTTGTTAAATATATTACGAAAATATATAGATTAACAAATTATTTTATAGGCAAGAGACTTTGCAAGGTCTGCAATTGTACACCTTCTAATGTTAACTGCTCTAGAAGAGGACTTGTGCAACAGCCTTGGACAAATACGAGTTTCGTACAAACTATTTCAAGGTAAGTCACCATGTTGACAACTGGAAAGACTAGATTTGAGCGCAGGCCACAACTTCAAGAACGAGATTGGTCATTTTTAGCCCTAACTGCTTACGTCACCTTGTGCTGGCGGCATAAAGTCGTACACGGCCTTTATTGTTACTTTACGACATTGGTACAATGCAGCGAAAGCAAATGTCGCCAAAAATAATTAATCTCGTGTGAGCTTTCCACAAAGTGACTTCCCCAACCGGGAATGGAACCCTGGTCTCCGAATCAATATTTCGGAGCTATTGAAACCTTTGAGCTATTGAAACACGGTCAGACCGTCAGAACAGTCAGTTATTTCTCCATATACATATTAAATTCGCCGCTTTCACTCGACACCAACAGGCAGACATCCCATATAACCATAGCGTGGCTCCACGTTATGGTTAGATGAAATGTATGCCTGTTGGTATCGAGTGTAAGCGGCAAATTTAATATGTATATGAGAAATCACTGACTGTTCTGACCGTGTATGTATGTATGTAAAACTTTATTTATACACGATAACCTCATCAACAAAAGCTGATTTCAATGAAGAGCGTTACACAAATTAGTAGTAGATGAATAGGAATTTTAAAACAATTAAAATATTAACAAGAATACGAAACTAATTAGATTGAATAGAATAACATTATATAAGGAAATGTTGGATTATTTGGGGAAAATACAGATGCCTTTTTTGTACTCTTATAATAATTGTACTTTACAGTGCAGACAAGTGAATAGCAATAAAAGCATTAATCAGGCCATTTCAAGTAGAAAAATATATATGCAATATAATTATAAAACATGTAACTTATATATACAAGAACAGAGACAAACAAGTCATTACAAGCATCCTTGTTGTTCATAGACATACTGTAGTAGTTCAGGAATTAATTTTCCACTCTCAATTCGCTGTATTGTATCACAGTAGGGTCTACTGTGCAATTTGGAACAATGTCAAGTGCGAAGAAATCAGTGATTTCTTCAGATAACAGCTATACTTTGAACTGTTAAATGATTCAAGCACATGATGCGAGCAAAGCTGCGAATAACATTGATGTGAATAAGCTTGTATAGTCTAATGTGATGACGTCACCAGTGCCAAAGTGGAATTGAACAATTAAATTATACGACAATGCAATATGTACATCTTACAACTAGTATGTTCAACTACCATCAATTATATTTACAAAAAATCGAGAAGAGCGACCTACATGCATTCTGACACTGCAGTATCTGTTGAATCAGACATAATTCGTCGCTTTCGGGAAGATGACGGTCGTTATATTAAACCCTGAACACCAGAATGAGAATGAACAGGTGTAGACGTCATTACTTTGAAAACACAGTCAAGAACGTTAATTTATATTCGTATATATTTTATAATTCATTGATTTATAAGTATAGCATAATAAAAAATAATATACCATCTACTTTCGTGGTGGACTAAATGCAACAGGGAGAGTAACAAGTAAAGATGGATGAGCAGTCAACACAGTTTCAACTGTTTGTGTTTCAGAATCACTTTCAACTGTTTGCATTTGTGTTTCAGAATCACTAAAATGTGAAAAATAACCGGTTGAATAAAGAAGACAAATTTGACAAATTAAGAAGACAAATTAAGAAGACAAATTAAGAAGACAAATTTGAAGACAAAATAAGAAGACAAATTTGTTTACAGTACCTTGATAAGCATTTTTCATATGTTGATAGATAATGGTTTAGAAGCAATTGCGCGACCTCTTTGTCGGTGTTAATACGAAGGCTTCCAACGATTATATTGCTCGTAAAGATAAATTCGTGACCTTTCTCTTTCAAGATTATAAGCTTTTCTCCACCAGGCCGCTTCGTCGGCCATATTGCTTTTGTCTTGAATGTTATAATCATATGTATACTTCATGTAATATATAATATTAATGTTGTTATGAGCACTTCGCAAAACAAAACTTTCCGATCATGCGCATCATCCATCATCATCCATTGTGTGAAGGTTGTTGCGCACAATTATATCTAGTTTAATCAATGATTGGAGTTTGCGGCCTTGTTTGTGGATATACACACATGTAAATAATAACGTTTTAAACGCAAAACGTATACTTCAAGATAATATGTACGTACGATTAACCTATTTTTATGTTATTGATTTTCTTCTAAGGTTCGACATGTCCAAGAACGAAATAAAAACTATCTGGAAACGACTGTTACAAAGTTTTCCAGCAGTGAAATATCTGTTAGTATACTTATTTTTGTAAATTTTATAATTGACAGTTTTTAATTGACTAATTGACAGTAAAAATTCTCTAATTGACAGTTTTTAACATAATAAGAATCGTATTATAATACGATCCTTTGTAACGACGATCAAGCAATAAAATATTTAAAAATATATAATCTAATTATAATATTAATGAATTAGTAGAGACTTGGTGGTAATTATTACAAATTCTATATTATGTTTCACCAAGCACTTTCCTATTTAATGGTGTTGGGATAACATTTAGTCATGAGGAAGAAAACGAATCATATATTTTGTGCAACAAAATAATTAAAAATAATAAAATTAAACAATTATTCCATGAGCTCGGGTCGTATATGAGCTGATAGCCGAGTCGACTATCAGCCATATACTACGAGGGCGAATGGTATAATTGTTTTATAATATAGACATCCACTATATTATATAAGCCAAAAATGTATTAACAATTCCGCAATAATTATTAATTGATGGCATAAACAAATGACGTTTTCCACCCTTACCATGGCGCTTCCGTCATGCGTAGTGCAAATTATTTACATTCATAAAACGAACATGGAATTGAACTTTCATCGTATTCGTGCATGTGGACAAAAAATAAAAGTTTTGTGAATCTGAACCTGGACATAGTATTCGACGTCGGCTAAACCGCCTTGGTATTTTTTGTTGACGGGATTGAACCTGCGACCTCCAGTTTCAAATTACTCGAAATATAACTTGCCGTCTGTTTTTGCTATTAAAACCAGCATCTTTGGCTTAAGTTTCCTCTGGTTATCCCTCACTCGTCTTCCCAAGTAAAAGACAAGGTAAAACAAACAGTACGAAGCAATTGTACTAGATCAGTATGTCGGCTGGACCTAATTAGACACTACTGTCAAACAAAAACTTAATTTATCCCTGGCTTATTGTCTTTTTGTGGACCAAACCGGCGATTTTCCCAGTTTTCCTAAGGTCTTTCACAAACGCATTTAACACTGAATTTGCTTCGGTAAAAGCAGGGTACAAATAATGGAAAATAGCTTGTTGTTGGGAGAATTTCTCAAGAATCTGTCAACTGCTGCTCGGATGCTTTTTATTAAATTTTTCTTATAATACCATCCGTCAACTTGCCTAACATATGTATAAAACACCTCAAAGCTAGTGTTTAACTTTGCTTTTGTCGTCTCTGTGATGTACAAACCGCCAGAAAAATTGGAAAGTTTAATGCAATTAATTTAATTTCTACCTTTCTCTCTTCTCTTTTAAAACTTTGAACTACTTTTCAGTCGTTTCATCTCAAATTTAATTACAAAACCACCCTTATTTTGAAAAAGGCTAGATTTTTCGTTTTCTATACTTATAATTAAATATTTTCATTCATATCTTGTTGTTTTTCGTATTATCTTCTATTGCATTCTCAAGAAGGGTTTTATTTCTTGTTCATGCACTTTTCATTGCATTCATAAAAAATGACCGGTTGAAACAACCAAAAAAAGGTACCTGGGTGAATCTGATAGAACCAGTTAAAATTAGGTTGTTTCAACCGAAATAGTTTAGGTTGTTTTAACCTAATAATATATATATAAATATTGGTTGTTACAACCTAATAAATACTGGTTCTTGCCGCCAATAATTATTGGTCACATTCATGAATCTGAAATATAGGATTTTTAATCGGTTAAAATCGGTTGGAAATAAATTGGTAGATTCAACCAATTCGTAAATTCGTTGAATCTATCAATTTAACTTTAACCAATTTTAATCTTGACTATAGTTGCATGGTGAAAAATAAAGTTGGTATAAGCAAATAACAGCAAATAATTTATTTAGCAATCTTAAAATAATGTAATAGTAAAGTAATAATATACCCATATGATTTGCTATGACTGGTAGCTACATTGAGGTATTCTGTATCATCAAAGGCATACAAAACCGACAATAAACATAAAACAGCATTTAAAATGTTTTGCAAAGTGAAAAGGTGGTGACTACCAAGGTTTTAAGTGACAAAATACTGACATTTCGAGCGGAGTCCTTCATCAGAGTAAGACTCTGATATATGATATTACTAGTATCATTACTCTGATATTACTAAGTAAGACTGATGAAGGGTTACACTCGAAATGTTAGTATTTTGTTTACAGTTTACCTCCTTTTCACTTTGTTATAGCTATATCCAAAACTCTGCCAACGCAGCACTCTAGCTACTATTTAAAATGTTTTGATCCATAAATTTGATGATAACCAATGAGTTCAATGTATCACCAATGAGTTACATGGATATGTCTTCTAAATCAGTTGAGAGCAGTTTTGGAGATGTGCAATCCTTCACTTTACTCAAAATGTCGGTATCATTCTACAACACAAGAGTAAAAAGCCAATTAAGATTAAGTTTAGCTGTAAGCACCTTATATTATACTTTTACAGTAATAGCATTTTCAGAGAGTTTACAGAGGTGGAAACTCTACAAGTAAAATATAATGTAAATATATATATAATATAACTGCTAATTGCTATTCCTAAAATGCAATTAGCAGGACACAGCTTATAACCATCCAGTAGGAATATTATCTGTTTCCTCAACTGAAGCAGAGTTATTTACAAGTAGAAAACTTTCATTTATACTAAGAAATAACTTTGCAGTGTTACAATAGCAATAATCAATAAATATTTTTTCTGAGAGAAAAGCCAATAGAATGTATCCTTTACATAAAAATTATCATACAAAGATACATTAAATATTGCTTTGGTTTTATAATGCATTAATGCCATTATCATTGCATAGATATAGAAAATCAAATCTTCCAGGGAGAGCAGGATTTTAGCCAATATACTTCCTGTAGAGACATACTGTCTACAAGTTACCAAATGTTTAATGCTATTAATTTAACATCCTAATTGTGCAGTAATATGTTTACAATTTGGCGCAAAATTAGCTAATGTAAGTTGCATATTACATTGCTGTGACAACTCATAACACCAGAAATATACCAGTTGGTCTGGGCTACCTAACCAGCCACAATCGATCCTAAATTATATTTAATTAGCATGGTCACTAAAATTGCATTTGAACCTGTGGCAAACCTAGTTAACCTAACCCCAAGGGGTCATTTGCTGATTTAAATGTAAAACGTTCTTGACACCAACTGCATGGCAGAATTTGATGCATGATTGCTTTAATGGTTAATGTCCATTAGCATTGTATAAATATAAAAATCAAATATTTCAAGGGAGAGCACTTCCTGTACTGTCTACAAGTGACTAAATGTTTAATGCTATTAATTTAACATCCTAATCATGCAGTTTAGCACACAATAAATTAATATATTACATTAACCAGAACAGACCATACAATGTCAGGGCCATTTCAAATTTCCTTTTCACACGTTTAATATCAGCAAATGAGCCTGAGGCTATAACTTAAACTAGGTATATAGTAATTTGCCACAGGTTCAAATTATTTCAATTTTAGTGACAATGTTAATTAAATATAATGCAGAATCTATTGTCAATTGTATTTTTATGGAGTTATGAGTTGTCACAGAGTTGCCAAGTCTTCTATTACCGGTAACTAATAATATATTTAAAAATTTCTTGATTTTCAACTCATTCATTGTAAAACATACACAACAGACTTGTATAGGTCAGTAGAAACAGTATGGCTTGCATAAGAAAAATAAACTTTTTGAAGTCTCTGATGACCCTACAGGCCTATTTTAAGTTTCTTAAGGCAGCTACTCATTAGTAAAGGCATTTTATCCTTCAGGTAGGGTATAGTCATTTGACTAGACAGTCATTTGCCACAAAAGATAATTTAGGATCTATTGTGGCTTAAATGCATAGGTGTAGCCCATACCAACTTGCATATGGATGTACGGTATGAGATGTCACAGACCAGTTGAAGTGCCTAACCAGCATGTGTGGATTTTACATATTTATGATCTTTGGAATCTTATGAGAAAAATTAAAAATATATCTTGTCGTTTGAAAATTTCATATTCACGCCCAATTTCCTGCTAAAGTTCACAGAAAGTGACGTCAACGCAGGGACACACAATATTTTGCGGAGTGATTCAGCAATGAAATACAGCGAAAGTTTGGATTTGAACTTTAAACAGCCTGTTTAGACAAAATTCACTCTATTCATAAACATTCACTGTTGAATAATGCCGCAAAATATTACGTGTCGCTGTGTTGACGTCACTTCCTGTCAACTTTAGCAGGTAGAAAATGCATGAAGATGGTAATGTAGGCCGGGATAAGATTCTGGGTATATTACAAGTAATATTTTGCATTTAACTCGATTAAATTACAGGTTCTAAGGATTTATGGCGAAGGAAAATTTCTAGTGTTGGAATATATACATTTTAAGACCAAACCGGGACCAGTTGCGAAAAATGCAACTTAGAGGCCTTGCGGCTGGAGTCGAACCCGCGACCCTGCGATGCTAGTGCAGTGCTCTGACCACTGAGCTACGGAAGCCGTTGCCGAGAGCCTAGTCACCAGTTCTGTATATATACTGGTGGTAATGCCGGGATAAGATTCTGGGAATATCACAAAAGATAATTTAGGATCTATTGTGACTTAAATGCTTAGGTGTGGCCAATGCCAACTTGCATATGGATGTACGGTATGAGATGTCACAGACCAGTTAAAGTGCCTATCCAGCATGTGTGGATTTTATATATTTATGATCTTTGGATTCTTATGAGAAAAATTATAATATATCTTGTCGTTTGAAAATTTCATATTCACGCCCTATTTCCTGCTAAAGTTCACAGAAAGTGACGTCAACGCAGGGACACACAATATTTTGCGGAGTGATTCAGCAATGAAATACAGCGAACGTTTGGATTTGAACTTTAAACAGCCTGTTTAGACAACATTCACTCTATTCATAAACATTCACTGTTGAATAATGCCGCAAAATATTACGTGTCGCTGTGTTGACGTCACTTCCTGTCAACTTTAGCAGGTAGAAAATGCATGAAGATGGTAATGTAGGCCGGGATAAGATTCTGGGTATATTACAAGTAATATTTTGCATTTAACTTGATTAAATTACAGGTTCTAAGGATTTATGGCGAAGGAAAATTTCTAGTGTTGGAATATATACATTTTAAGACCAAACCGGGACCAGTTGCGAAAAATGCAACTTAGAGGCCTTCCGGCTGGAGTCGAACCCGTGACCCTGCGATGCTAGTGCAGTGCTCTGACCACTGAGATACGGAAGCCTTTGCCGAGAGCCTAGTCACCAGTTCTATATATATACTGGTGGTAATGCCGGGATAAGATTCTGGGAATATCACAAAAGATAATTTAGGATCTATTGTGACTTAAATGCTTAGGTGTAGTCCATACCAAGTTGTATATGGATGTACGGCATGAGATGTCACACAACTGTTAAAGTGCCTATCCAGCCTGTGTGGATGTTACATATTTATGATCTTTGGATTCTCATGAGAAAACTAATATATCATAGGAAGTGACGTGCTAAAGTTCATAGGAAGTGACGTCAACGCACGGACACGCAATATTTTGCGGAGTGATAACAAGATATATTACATTTATTTTTGGTAGAACCCAAAGATTACGGATATGTAAAATCCCCACAGGCTGGTAGGCACTTTAACGCTTCTACTAAATGGCATCTTCAAGAGCTAATTAGGACATGACTGTCATTTACACAATATGCAAAAATGTAATACAGAAATTCAAATTTCACAATACATTATAGATACTAACCAATTACAAAGATGACATTCACACGGTATAAAGCAGAATGTCTTTATTTTCTTTTTTCTGTCGTGTATGATGATCAGAGGAACTTCTTCCCAAATAAGGCAAACTGGTTTGGCTACCTAATATGGGACTGTTCCATTAAGTAAAGAAAATCCTGAAATAAATATTATATGTTAGTAAATAAATGCTTTAAATGTCAATTTTCAAAATGTTAAGAATTGTATTATGTTGAGTAAGTTTAATCATGGACGGTAACTCAAGCATTGTGCATGCTATGTTCCATTGTATGAAATTTCTGTGAGCATTGTTCTTAAAGTGCCCTTGAGACAACTACAACAATAATAATAATAATAATAATAACCATGAGAATTTTAATTTAGTGCTAATTCCCTATAGCCCTAGCGCTTTACAATATGGTAGTAACCTAAGTAGATAAATCTTAAAATTACACTCCTAAATTTACAATTGATAGATAACTATTATAAAAATATATTAAAGTCCTAAAAATATTAAAAATAAAAATTGTATAAGCTGCTGCCCTATTAAGCTTCGTGGAATATAATTTGTCGAGGTTAATAAATGTTCACCTTTGCAAGAAAAGATAAACAATAAAAAGTTGTTTATGGAGATTAGACAGGAACTAAAACAATCAGACATACCGTAGAATCCATAATTCACTATATACAGGAACTGAGTAGCGTTCGGTTCTTGCCCCATTGTAATATGCAATTTATATAACTCAAATTGTAATTATACTTACATCTGGCATATTACATACATTTAACTGTTCATATTTTGTTGAATAATAACTCAGGGAGTTACCTGAGAGAAAATAACACTCATGCTAGAGTGAGATGCTGATGATACAGTAAATGTATTATAGTATATGAACACACATGTATGAAGTAACTACAAACTGTGCTATATGCCAATAATATTTTCTTGATGTCATCTCATTCATTTTGTAAAAATCATAAGTTTCTACTGGTCCATACAAGTCTGTTTCACAAGCAATATGGCTTGCATGAGAAAAACAAACTTACCAATTGAATTGGCAATATTGCGAACTTAAAGCCTTCGCTAAAATAGAATCTGGAAAAACATAACAACTATCTACGTCAAAATATGAGTATTTATCTCAAACTTACAAATTGTCAGCCGAACATAACTCAATTATTAACCTCTGAAATAACCATCCAATCCTTTGATTACAACACGTATGGAAACAAATAGTTGAATAAGAATAGGGAATAATAAATGCGTGTAAAACAGCTTTAATAGCTAGTTGCTGACTCGGACTCAAATTATATACAAATATCTAGATATGGGCATGAGAATTAATTATACCCAAGCGATTGCCTGTGACAACCGCTTGTGGGACAAACATAGTAAACAAAAATACTAAACAAATATCACGTCCAAATATATTTTAATATCTAAAATTCAAGTTAATAGAATCATCTACTGTACGTGTATTATACCGCCACTGTGTGTAATCAGCAATGAATACAAAAACACTGTAAAGATATGAGAGGTCCTTAACTTCTTAGGTGAATTAATTAAACCAATTAGAAAAATGTCTTGGAAACACACAAAAAAGTGGTTTACAGTTGGGTTTTCTGTAAGAGAAAGACAACCCGACCAAGAACAGATACCACAGGAGTTAGTTTATATCCTTTGCAGTTAACTCCTTTGATTTGAATTAACTCCAAAGTTTAACTCTAGTAATGGCCAGTGATAATTTAACACTAGCAGGTCACTGGGATAATTTAACTCCCTGAACAAATTATTTTAACACCCTTGATGGAGTTAAATTAACTCCCAAAATTTAACTCAGCAAAAACGGTGTTACGGTGTTAATTTAACCGAAAACATAGAATTTTGTAAATTTTTTTCATTTTAAATGCCCTTCAATTGCATTAAAGTGATTATCATATTATTTTTTCTTGAAATGTTGTTGTACAGGGACTTCTCTGCAAATCAGATCTCAGAAATAAAGAACAATTTATTTGAATTTTCAAGAAATCTAACAAACTTGTGAGTATTTACACCAAATATTTTCCAGGACATAAGTGTTTGTTATGTGAAAACTGTAAAAGTGTTGTGAATAGTGAGGACGAGAAACACGACAAAAATATAAGGGTTTTATTTCGTTCCTATTAAATTAATTTATAATTCATATTAACTAGAAGTGTACATATGGTCTGGAAACCCGGAAATCGTCAAAAACGATTAACATTGTTCAACAAATTACCTACTATTTGTCTTGTGTTATCAATTTATGTTCGACGATACCTCATCGTGCACAAACCATTTGTTTAATGTTTATTAATATTTAAACAGCAGGATTGAACGATTGAACCCAATAACCCCACCGCGCACAAATTTACATAAAGGCGAACAAAAGGATAGAACAAAGACTGTCGTTGAATTTCCAGAGCATACCTCCATTATCTATGATGGAAACAGTATAGAGTCGCTGTAGATTTTCCATGGACAGTATAATAGTTATAGTTTATAGTATAATAGTTTTTAAAAATACAACCGTATATTTAAAGCCAGTTTCCACTTATGTTGCACATATCTACATCCACACAGTGAAGTCATTTAACATATTTGGATAAACCTATGGTACTAAGAAATCACGAATGTTTTTATTACGAATATAGGGAGCGTGAATCAATGCATTTATAAAGTATCAATCTATCATTAGTTATTATCTTGATTATTAAAAGCGAACCAACATACATGTACGCAATCACGTTTTTATTTTGTCCATAAATAGCATGATTCTAAAATTAGTAAAACACTATCTTTAAATTGAGTTCTTTAATATCAGGACGATGGCACACAACAAGATCAAGATTATACCTCCAACTTTATTTCATGAGCTCTCTCATCTAAAGCATATGTACGTATTCCTATTTCCATTTATTATCTAAAATTATTATTACTTTTCACTGCAACAATATGGATGTGTATAAACAAAACAAATTAAAGAAAAATGTTGAGAAATATTTTGTTTCGAATTTACGTGATGTTTTCTTCATAGCTACCTTGTTCACTTTCAGAGACTTTTCGTTCAATTCAATCGCAATGTTGAGTAAGGAACTGCTGAAGTTTTCAAAAAATCTGATATACTTGTGAGTATAGAATTTAAAAAAGTATTGTAAATATATGATGGTTTCTCCAAGTTGTTCGTTTAGACAACTTCGGTTTGGTTTATCAATCAATCAATCAATCAATCAATCAATCAATCAATCAATCAACCAATCAATCAATCAATCAATCAATTAATTAATTAATCAATCAATCATCCAATCAATCAATTAATCGACTGACCGACCGACCGACCTATTGATCGATCCGTCGAATTGTCGACTCGTCGACCCGACGACAACGTCGATCCGTCCACCAGTTTAGCCGTCGAATCGTCCACCCATCTATTCATTCATCTACTCAACCATGCATCCACCCATCCAGGCATTCACTCATCCATACATCCACTCATCCATCCGTCCCCTCGTCCTTCCATCAAATCATCCATCCACTGATTCGTCGATTCGTCCATCCATCCATCCATCCGTCCACTCATCCATGCATCCGTTCATCCATCCATGTCGATCAGTCAATTCGTCCATCCATCCACTCATCCACTCATCCATCCACACATCCATGCATTGACTCATCCATCCTTTCATTCGTGCATCTACTCATCCATCCATCCATCCGTCCATCCACTCATCCAACCAATGATCCATCCATCTCCTGAACAGTCACTGTCACCAAACACGTTGTATATTTGTTATGAACAATCATAATAATATTATATCATCCAATATGGACAATTTGCGCTAGAATCTTTCCACATAGCATTTTAGATATTAATCAAAGATTAAAAGATGATTGCATAACTAGGCACATATTAAAATTAGGAAGTCTTGGTCACATGATTCTTCCTCTTCTTCGATATAGGGACCTTTCAAACAACAAAATAGAGGCATTGCCAAAAGAATTTGGTTTTCCTGCTAATGAATTGGAGCACTTGTAAGTCAATTATCCGTCAACTCGCTTGATTGTAACGTTATCTGCCTTTGCATAAAGCGTTTCACATGATCTCTGTCTCAAATATAGTTTTTATTCAGACTATATATTGTAAGAATAGAAAACATAATACATTATGATGCATGCCCTAGTCTATATAGTACGTGCATTTACATAGTCACTCAATCAATATTAAGGAATGATTAAGGTGAATCACTCTGCCATGTATCCATTTAATATTTATTCCTATGATGTATCATCCAATACTCGTCTTCACTTTAACACTATCCAGACAGCCAGTTTAGGCTTTCCTGGACTAGCATGGGGAGAAATTCAAATGGTCAACATTTCCAAAATTATTTCGTGTGTTATTTCTTACAATACAATCTTTCGATTTTATAAATATAGTACAATTACCAAATTATAATAATTGCCTTACAACTATTTTTCTATTTTTTATTTGTTTTGTAGCATAATTGTTAAAAAATTAAATAAGGCAACAGCGAATACAATTAAAAGTAATCCTGTAGTAAAATGCATCGGGAAGCGATTTGTCACGGGAGTAGAGGGAAGCCGAATCTTCGGTACCACAACAGTTTAACACAAAATTGTTGATGAATGTTAAATCACATGCTCTAGGAGGTAGTCGTGTAAATATTAACTATAATGTGCTAATTAATAATAAGCCATTTCGTAATTTCGACTGCGCATCAAAATGTCGCGTTCTACGTTGGGATAAAACTTATTTCAATTCATAACATCAGGCTGCAGGGGAATTTCAGTAAAACGAATTTGCAAGTGTAAATAGAAATGCAAATGTCTATGGAGTGCTTCGGTGGTCTAGTGGTCAGGGCCACTGCCTCCCACCTCTGAGGTCAAGAGTTCGAATCCTGTGTTCGGACATTTGATCGCACGTGGAAAGAGTTGGTCAACACTCTGCCGAAAGTCGTGGGTTTTCTCCGGGTTCTCCGGTTTCCTCCCACAGGGAAGTTGACAGGGCGGGTTAGGATAATAGTTAGGAAAACTAATGATGATAAAAACTGTAAAAATAAATAGATAAGTTTAATTGATTGGGAGTACTTGGTACTAGGTACTGAATATAATAGAATAAATTGTCGATGTTGTAAAGCGCATTTGATCATATGCACATGCTAATTTGCGCTATAAATAGTAAACATTAAACATTAAACATTGTGGTTTTAGTCTGATGTTATGAATTGAAATAAGTTTTGGCCAACGTAAATCTTCATACGAGCAGAAGTCCTATATTAAACATTATCAGTTCCCGACGTATGCTCTTTCCTATTCGGTCAATTTGGCAAGAGACAGTGACATAACATCGAATTACTCTCTGAATGTTCTCTTCGATATGTCCTCTCGCACAACAAATATGGCGAGGTCAACAAGAAACAAGATCACCAAACGCTCGGCGTCGACCTTGGTTTATTTTCTCCACATGGTTCTTCTACTTTCGAGTGGGAACATCGAAACTAATCCGGGTCCAGATCAAAGTGCGTTGTTCAACCAGAGAAATGCTAAGGGTCTCCGAATTTATCACTTAAATGTGTGTAGTCTTGTAAACAAGTTAGACGAAATAAAGGTCTTCTGTGAAACTCATCTGCCTCATATTCTATGCCTGAATGAAACCTGGCTGGATTCCTCAATAGATAATGAGGTAATATAAATGGAAGGATTCTCTTTACTACGGAATGATAGAGTTGAACGAAGAGGAGGTTGCGTTCTGGTCTACATTGTCAATAATCTTGAATGTAAAGAACGAGACGATCTACATTTATCGGATGTTGAAGCCCTGTGGCTTGAGATAAAACCACCTAAAAGCACTAGCTTTTTGCTTTGCTCCTGTTATCGTCCTCCAAACTCAGGTAATGAGAAATACTTCCTGGATGACTTATACAACAAGCTCGAAATTCTAACTGATGGAGAAAAATAAATAATCATCGTCGGGGATTTGAATTTAGATTGGAAGCAGCACAGAAAGCTTGCGTCAACAAAAACATAATTTTCGATAATCGTATGTCATGGAAAGATCATGCAGATAAAGTTAGTAAGAAAGTTGCAAATAGGATTAATGTACTAGGTCGTATTCGGCCTTTTATTTCACAACAAGCAGCACTATTAGTGTTTAATTCACTAATACTCCCGGTTTTAGATTATTGTGATGTGACTTGGAGCAATTTGCAGTCAAGGATAATGTAAAATTGGGAAACTTACATCATCGAGCAGCCAAGATAGTCACCGGACTTACAACTGGAGAAAGTGCTATGAGCCAGCTTAATTGGTCCCCAATTGAAAACAGAAGGCTATTTCATAAAGTTCTAATGTTTTTTAGGTCATCAGCCCCAGTATACTTATTAGGATAGTTAAAAGTCTAAGCAGCCAGCATAACCATAATACTAGGGGGAAAGATAATTTAATACTTCCGAAAGTAAAAATAAATTTTGGTAAGAATACCTTTAGATTTAGCGGTGCAAAGATGTTAACTCTTTTTATTTAAATATTTTTATTTTCTATAGAATTACTTGTTGTATTATTATCTTTCTTATTTATTTAATATTGTAATTTAACTCATTTTTATATTATGCAGGGCCCAGAGATTACCCTGATTGGGCTACCCTGTTTAAATAAAGCTTATCAATCAATCAATCAATCCGTTGACATTACGAACTTACTTATTATACCCTATAATGTGTTTGTGTCATAATTAGGATGTCGCGTCGTGCGTTAAGTGTGGGCCTATTGTTCGTTACTGGGTCTACTGTTCGTAGGGTACTTGTTGTGAGCTGTTAATAGGTTTATGTTTCAATTTGGTATACCAAATTTCTAATATAAGTAACTGTTTGTAGTTGGTCAATGTGGTGTTTCGTTTGTACGTGGTGTTCAGCAATGCAATTAGTTCTGTCACGTTTCTAGCAGCTCGTTCGTGTTCAGCTAATATGATTTTTTAGGTTTCTGCCGGTTTTACCAATATAAGTGCACTGGCAGTTAATTATACCCTATCTCAATACATGACAACAACTTAAGGAACAAAAAGCGCTGAAACGACTAAAAAAATTACGATAACATCGTATACGTACTGTAGTGCTGCCCGCAGATAACGGACCCGTAACTGTTGTTATGAACAAAAAGGATTACTATATCACAGAATGGACGCAATAGTTAACTATAAACAAACGTACAAAAAACTCTATACGAGATCCAACGCCATCACTCCAACGTAACCTCAACAACAAAAAAATTTCTCACCGAAAAAGACAAACGCTATTGACTTTAAACAACTTACTATCGGCTCAGATGATCTGTGCTGCAACCACCTAAACTGTACGGATTATAACCTAAACTTCACAAGCCTGAAATACCCATGTGAACCACAGTTTCTTTCTGTGGTTCTCCTACCTATGAACTCTACAAATACCTGCAACTTTACTTCAACAACTAACAAACAAATCACATCACAATCTTCAATCTACCGAAAACTTTATTCAATCTACTGACGACTTTAAACTTATGTCTTTTGATGTGAAATCACTGTTTACCAGTATTCCACTTCAACTGGCTATACAATCACAGAGACTTCCATTGGACGATCTACCGACGCATTTCATTTAACCACTGACGACATTATTGAATTACTTACTCTTTGTTTGACTCGCACTTATTTTCAATACAACGGAACACTTACAAACAGTTACACGTGACAGCCATGGGATCACTAATCTCAGTCGTAGTTGCCGAGATTGCATGTGATGCAAGCCATAGAGTAACGCGCCCTCACAACTTACAAACATTTATAACTTTTTGGTTTCGCTACATTGACAACACCATTACTACGCTACGTCAAGGCGACGTCGACAATTTCCTCACGAACAGAACTTAGACATTCAATTTAATAAATAAATCGATCGAGGAGAACGGACTCTTGATATGAGAACGGACGTTGAATGATGAGGAGAACGGACGTTGAATGATAAACGTGGTGGTGGTGTGATGTTAGCTATTCGTAATATTATTCCTAGTTTCAGAAGATTTGATCTCGAAAGCTCGGCAGAAATTCTTGCTTGTGAACTACGGCCATCAGGCAAGAAAAAGGTACTTTTTGCTGTTTTCTATCGACCTCCAAGCTCTGATCTCTCTTATCTTAAAGAATTCACCAAATTTTTACGCTTTGCTTCAAAGGCAAAACTTGAAAATATTGTAATTGCGGGTGATTTCAATCTACCTAACATCGACTGGATCAATATTAATGCTACTACTGATAACTCTATTTACTCTCATTTTATTAAAACAATCAATGACTATTTCCTCTGGCAGGTCATAAACTTTCCGACGCGAGAGAACAATATTTTGGATTTAATATTGACAAGTATCCCTGAGAAAGTTACTAATATTGAAGGCTCTCAAGACATACTAGACACCGACAATAAACTTGTCAAATTTTGCATAAATTTACGAATTGCTAAAAAGCCTAAGACTGAACGCCGTGTTTACAACTTTAAAAGGGCTGATTGGCAAGGTCTCAAACAAACCCTCGATACTGTCCCCTGGGACATTTGCTTTGTCGACGATGATGTAAATGAATCTCTTTCAAATTGGACTGACATGTTTCTTTCAGCTGTGAATTTGCATATTCCTATTTGTAAAGCTAGAAACGTTAATGATCACCCTTGGCTAGATTACGAGTTGCTGAAACTACTTAAGCGTAAAAACAAACACAGAACTATTGCATCTAACTCTGGTAGACCCGAAGATTTTATTAGATTTTCACAAACGCGTCGTGCCACTAAGAAAATGATCAAGCAGAAAAAGAAACTCTATGCTTCAAAACTTAAAGTCTCAATACGCGAAAACCCCAAACGTTTCTGGTCATATGTTAAAACCACTACTAATCAAAACCGATCTCCCTGTTTCTTAAGAGAAGGGCAGCGCTTTGTTTCTGCGACCAAAGACAAGGCTGACTTGTTCAATGTTTACTTTCAGTCTGTATTTAATATACCCGATGACAATGCAAACCATTCGGTCTTGCCTACATGCATAAATACAGAAATATTGTTATCAAACATACATCTTACTACATCGGAAGTAGAAAATGCACTGAACTTCATTGACCCAAGCAAAGCCCCAGGCCCAGACAAGATCCCGGGCAGACTTCTTAAGGAAATTGGTCCACAAATTGCTTGCTCTCTTTGCCGCCTTTTCAACTTATCTCTATCATTGGGAGTGTTCCCAGATCGTTGGAAGTTAGCAGATGTGACCCCAGTTTTTAAAAATGATGATCCATCACTAGTTACCAACTACAGACCTATTTCTCTGTTAAGTCTCCTCTCAAAAATTCTGGAAAGGTGTGTCCACAATCATTGTCTTGTCCACATATCTCCCCAATTGTATCGTATGCAACATGGATTCTTGAAAGGAAGATCTACAGTTACTCAACTTCTTGCGGTTTATCAAGAAATTATTGAAGGCCTGGCTGAAGGTAAAGAAACAGATATAATCTACTTGGACTTTAGCAAAGCTTTTGATAAAGTATCGCATCCTTCTCTTATTAAAAAATTACCTCTCTTCGGCATAACAGGCGACTTATTAATTTGGTTTAAAAGTTACCTTTCAGGAAGACATCAACGAGTTACCCTGCAAGGACTATATTCCGAAAGTCTTGAAGTTTATTCTGGTGTCCCACAAGGTTCCATCCTAGGGCCACTCTTGTTCTTGGTTTATATAGATGACCTGCCAGGGTACATTAAAAATAAGTCTAAGATTGCACTATTTGCTGGCGACTCCAAATTGTACAAGACCATCTCAAATTTATCGGATTCAGAAGCTCTTCAAGAAGACCTTTCCTGTCTTTCTGACTGGTGCAAAGATTGGGACATGGACTTCAATACATCCAAATGTAAGGCCCTAAACATCTCCAAAAAGAAATCGCCTACTGTGCGGTTACCAGCTTAATAATGACCCACTGGCCACTGTAAAAGAGATCACTGACTTGGGAATTTCCATCAACGACAAGCTGCTTTGGTCCTCGCATATCGGTCAGATATCAAAACGAGCCAACCGCACTTTGGGTCTTGTGAAAAGACTATGCAGGGATTTTCTGGACTCCGAAACTCGCAAACTCCTATACTGCCAAATTGTACGCCCCATATTGGAATATGCAAGTGAACTATGGTCTCCATACACCATCAAACACCAGATGATATTGGAAAACGTGCAACGCAGGGCAACAAAATTTATATTAAACTATCCTGATTACCTTAATTACAAACAGCGCCTCCTTAAGTTATCCCTGCTACCTTTGGAGCATAGAAGAGATTTGAAAGACACAATTCTCTTATTCAAACATAGACTAGGCTTAATAGTTCTAGATTACCCATCCTTACAACAGTGCTCTGTCCAAAATCGTATAATTACCCGAAATTTTTCCTCCCTAAATTACAAGACACAGCGAGCATCTCAAAATTATTTAAAATATTCCTATTTTCACCGTGTGGTTTCCACCTGGAACTCGCTACCATTAGACGTCAAAAGTTTAACCAACTTAGTAACTTTTAAAAAAGTTATCTTGGATTATTACACGATGAAACTTGATTCCTATATTCTTCCTGACGAAAGACGTACTGTACTTAACTAATTTTAGACTAAATACTGTAATATCTTACTAATTCAATATTTTATCATGTTTTTTAGCCATCAGGGGTTTGATGTCAATTGGGGCTTTGCCCTGTTTCTTTCTCCTGTTGTCACTGTAAAGCTGATAACTAATTTAATAAATTCAAATTCAAATTCTTCCTTTAGACTGTTTATTAACACTTAACAACAACAAACTAATGACAAGTGCTTACAGAAAACTTCACGGCGCTCACGAGTCGCTAGAACGATATTTGGAGGACATTACAACTTACAGATCCAGAAACTATGCAATGGTTTATCCGAAACTTGTACGATGACATCAAAGACGATGACATTCAGCGTCCACAATCGTTGCGCGATGCAGAAAACGCAGCCTGCAGGTTGAAAAATTGCCTACGTTTGAAAACAACCCCCAATGTACCCTATGACACAGTCACTATTTGGACAACTTAATTGGACGAACAGCGCAGCGCGAAATGTGCCGCAATTACCCCAATCGGAATAGGAATTCCTCGGCAAGATTTTGTAGGTCTTCAAAACCAAATCCGTGCCCTCAAAATACAACTAAATCAGTCACCACAAACCCGTTATCCATCACGTCAAAATTATAGAAATAGTCGCACTAATAAGGTTGGACATGTTTCCAGTCGTTGTTATAGCACACCGTACAATAAAAATCCCCAAACACCACAATTTCGGAAGAATTTGCCGCAAAGTCAGTTTCAGTTTCTCCAACCTTTTCAACCACGTTTTAATTATTAAACTCGATCAACGTACAACGATTCACGACAAATATTTCAACCAAACAATAATTTCGATCAAATCAAAATCAGCGGTATCAACATAATTTTAACCCGCACCAAACTTTTCAGCAAAATAATCAAAGCAACGCCTTTATTTGGTCGAGCAAGAGACTAAGTCCAAATCCACCTGATTGGTTGATCTATGATTAGAGATATCAATCACTTTTACCTGCCGAGAAAGCATAAAAACAGTTGCCTCTCCCTGAACCAGTAGAATATCCTGAACCAAAAAGAAGACATAGAGCTGAGCTGAACAGAACGACGGCCGTATAAAGAACTCAGAAGATCAGAAACACAGCAGAAGTAAAGCAGAACAAAAAACTAGAGACAGAAAATAACTTCCTGATCATTTGAACATTTAACTTTATATATTTGTTTAGCAGATGCCTTACATTATTCATCGTCAAGATCATTCTACCATATGACTAAACCCGTATTCATAACAGAGGTATAAAAAAATATTATTGAAAACTGATGATCTCGCTCCCTCAAAGCTCGCTAAAATTTCAAAATAACAAAATGGCTTGCAGTAGATTTGCTTCTGTGACGCATGCAGGCATCAGTGACGATGGGGACAGTGACGACAACGATGAAGAAAACAGTGACGACATGTACAAAAACAATTACTGGATTCGGCTTCTAAATAATATTGAGCTCTGTCTTGATCATTATTGATATCATGCTCATTCACTTTTGTGCCAGTGTACGATCGTGAAGTGGTACCATATAACACTTAATGTGTAGTATTGAATGCTCTGAAGTGTTCAGGATTGTAACAACAATATTTTTCTCTAATAAAAATACAGGGATCTTTCGAACAACAAGATTAAAGAATTGCCCAAACGCTTCTTTGCTCCTGGTAATGGATTGAAACGATTGTAAGTCAGATAAATTAATTAATGCTATTCCTAAGAAACACCTATCAATATATATTTATCTACAGTAGATTGCTAAAGAAAAACCATCTCAAAACAATTGATTCGCAGAGTAACTATAATCATTGGATCAAACAATATGTGAAGCAGGCAGTGACACTTTAAGGAACGTATTTTTCTCAAGTATCTTTATCCTCGATACCAACAATAAAAACACCACAACGACTATAATCAGATAACTGCACGTGTACATAATTATAATGAATACTATAGATGTGTTTTCTATATTTGAGAAACTTGTTACCTGAAAACAAAATACTTCAACTTAACTGGAAAATCAAAATCACAGCAAATGTTTACCGGAAGCACTATAAATTCAAAACAACAATTTACTACTTATAATGTAAATCCAATTATCCATCTCTGAGACGCAAGGAAATCTAGTAAACACCATGCATGTATTATAATATTACAAACTACCGTGCTAATTATATGCAGGAACTGGTCTGATTTTTAAGCGAGGAAACATCGATATAACTGAATGGTCAGTAAGTAGACTTAAGTAAACCTATCAACAGATTTTTCTGGCAGAAAGCTTAATCTTAATATAAAAATTAGATACCACCTCAAAATCTGTAAGTGAAACGCCATAACACAGGGCTAGTCAAAAAGTTTAAAATATGTTTATTAAAGTTTCGTTGCGAACGTGCAACATCTTCAGAGTATTTATAAAGCTGTTACACTATATCTATATAGGTCTAAATTTACACCCGGGAATAATTAATTAAGCGGCTTACCAATAACAGTAAGGTGATAAGACAAAAGCTGGCACAATTTACAGCAGAGAAAATCATTAGAAAAGACAATGCCGCATCGACGAGATGCTCTTGTTGAGAGAAGATTTATATTTAGAAATGAGAAAATACTCCTCGAAAGTGGAGTTCAAAGTTGGAAGACGAATGACATAAAGAAATAATAAAAAAATCATTAGGAGAAACGGTGTGACAAGTTTGACGAGAATGAGCTAACTAGGAGGCTAGAAAGAGAAGTGGTTGCTCATTTCTTACCATGGCCAGAAATGCGGGACATTTGAACCTGCACGTTTTGTCAGCGCTTAAATACAGCGCATGAGTACTCGTTTTGTCCCCCTTACTATAAAGATCTTATTCTCCTCAAGAAAATGACGTTTACCTTTCTCTTCCTTTCACCGGATCTCACGATTTACACATCCGAACACAAGTACCCAAATTATATTCATCTACTTTCATGCACATGTCTCTTTACTTCTTATTTTTCAATCTGGACGTTGGTTATCTAATTTATTTTCCTTTCAAAGGTCGAATTCCCATGTAGCCGTGATCACGTATTGCGGTTTACAAATACATTGTATTTGGGGCAAATACGCCGCCGCTTATATACGCTAATCTCAGAACACATGTGGTTTTCTCCTTCGACAGGAAAGAAACTAGCAACCACTTCGCTTTCTAGCGTCAAGATCAGTCTCATCAAATTTTCCACACTGTTTCTCCTAATAAGTTTCTTTTTATCACATTGTACTTATTGTTTAGCCAAATTAATTATCCACGTATGTAAATTTAGACCTATAGTGATATATTCTCACAACTTTGTAAATTTAATACTCTGAAGATGTTGCACATTAGCAACAAAACGTCAGTAAACATATTTTAAAACGTTTTGGACTTTTCTCTTAATATGATGTTACACTTACGAATATTTTTTTTATTTGATAAAACCTAAGTGATATCCACTCCAAAGCAATCAACTACAGCAAATAGCAAAAATATTTTTGCAGATGGAAATCAATTTGAACGTTTTCATCTTCTCGCAAACTGCAATACGGGGAGATTACCTTTTTTATATATAATTCCTTCATTTCTAACAACGTGTTTATAATGTATTGCTATTTTTTGTGCAGGAACTTACGGAATAATCTGCTTACAAGTCTTGATTCTGATAGCATACAAAACCTGGAAAACCTTATGGCACTGTAAGCATTGATTTTGTAGAACAGAATCAGGTTGCAATATATTATTTACTTTAGCATTTGTTTCTCAATATTTATATAGCGACATTTCGGAAATGCCTCGTCTGAACATTAAAAATTGGAAATTTCTGCTGAAGTTGAAAGAACTGAAAGAATTGTAAGCACGACTATATATATATTCCTTTATCTAAACGTTCTAGAAAATAGAATAATAAAGAAATAATGCATTTCATACATGTGTTTTTGTTTCCATGCGAAATGTGAGCTCTCTCCATGTCGTTGTATTTATGTCCTTTTCCATCTTCAGAAAAAACAATATATATATATATATATATAAGTAGATAACCCCCCCCCATATAGCGTCCAAAGGGATGCCGCCTCATTAAAAAAGTCATTAAGACGGATCACTTTTGGGTGATTAACGGATAGACTAACTTGAACCTCATTGGTGAATTTTCAGTCGGACCTCTGCGAAGACATCTCCCTCTTCGCGCGTTTTCCGAGGCAGAACAAAGAACGTTGCGTACAAAAAGTAATTAGTATTGTTAGCGTAGCGAACGCGTAGCACATGTGAGGGACGGAAGTAATTACCTCGAAGCCTCTTTCACCTTTACGATCCCTAACCCTAGTCTCGTGTACCTTTGGAACCCCCATCGTATGCTGTCTCTGTGTTGCGAACGAAAGTAAGCCTCGTAGACACCCAATCCCATTCCACCTTCGTAACCCTAAATTGCATGGAATATCACCGATTTCAATTCCGACTCCTTGACTCTCATCAGGAGTTGTGCGATTGCCTAAGCGTTCGGCTGAGCCTATATATCTTAGCGTTCGACTGAACCTGCGTTTTCATCGCATATACATACAAAGAGATGAACCCTAATAATTTTGGCCGTATTATGACTTATCTCGTTTTAGTGTACACAATTCCTATGATGAAGAAACACTTCGGGAAACAGTTCGAAGAACTGTTCAAGATCTCAAACATATTGAAAAATATAAATATAAACGTCTTGGTTAAAACTTGATGACTCATCATAACGGCTTTTACGAATGTACCGGACTTTACGGCTTTACGATTTTACTTTTCTTTAGATTATCAAACCATTCGAGAAGCCGTACGATGAACGAATTCAAACGTATTGATTTGCCTAAGCGAAATCAAACTTTACTATGCATCTATAGACATTGGTATATATTATAATAGCTATTAGATTATTCAAGAGATTGACTTGTCAAACGATGCGAAGGCTGAATGCGCGTGGGTCGTTAAGAGTCATTAGTGGTGCAACTGACAAATATTTGCATGACTTGGGAATAATTATTTACTTGAGGTATACATTAGGATTTTATGGGTAAACATTAGTGAATATGAGATAATGAGGGTCATAAACAGGATAGAGTAAGCGTGCAAATTCAAACGGAAAATTGGTGTTGCCATAGTAAAAATACGTTGCGTCGAAATAAAGTGATTATAGCGAAAGGGTAACCATATTCAACTCAACTGAATAGTTTAGTTCTCTACATAGAATTTATATGAATTAAGTTTACGAGGGTTATTTCTATGGTCCTTTGGCCCTATCTCTAAGATACGCCCTTCAACCATTTAACCATATTCAACTCAACTGAATAGTTTAGTTCTCTACATAGAATTTATATGAATTAAGTTTACGAGGGCTATTTCCATGGTCCTTTGGCCCTATCTCTAAGATACGCCCTTCAAAATTGGCCCCGGCGGCCTTTTTGGGGGCCCTTTTGACAAATACGTCTTGATGTGCCCGGTCGCCCCTTACCCCTAAATCATTCCATACCCTCACCTGATCCCTCATTTTATCGAACCTATTTGTTATAAATAACCCGTATAACCCGTTTGTTATAAACTATGCGATAATCTTTAGTCTCGCTCCTTGTCATGCATTTTGTTACGCCGAGTAATCATTTCGGGAGAATTATCACATATCTGGCCTTCGTTTATTGATTAAGCAATTCCTATGTCGATAAAATACTTCAGGAAGCAGTGTGAACAACTGTTAAATATTTAAAACGTATGGAAGGCAATGCTTTCAAAGCGTTGCTAAGCCAACTTATCCTGCGGCTGATATTTGCATATTTCGCCTTCGAGCACGCGTGTGGGAGGGTGATTAAAAGATCATTAAGGATTGAAACAAAGAAGCGGCTATTTGCGATATTCGCCTTTTGCGTATAGGATTTGAGGAAATTTCTAGCGGGGAATTCAATAGGGCTTTTTGGCAATGTTTAAAGACAGATATGTCGGACACGAATGGACAAAATCGAAAACCGTAAAAGAACTTATCAGCTATTTTTGAGTCCTCTATACAGATTCTACATGAACCAAAACCAATTCGTCTATTTACGATAATATCTGTGAGCAATGATCGCTTAGATTCGGTTACTAGAACGACCACATGAACAACGAAGCGAGTGTATTTAAACCATTGAATCGAACGAGTCAAAGCGGTATCAGTGTTTGCCGTGAAAAAAGTGTAACATTCGCAAAACGCTCGTTAATCAACCAACATTATTTCAAAATATGTAAATATTTAGTATATTTATACGCGCACGTGGCGAAGAGCGTTCATGCAGATGAATACATAATAAACTTTCAATCCTGGACCAGTAAATTCGATTTTGTGACCGATAGTCACAACGTATTTCCAAAAGGCAATTAATGACGTTATTCGGGATTTCGAAATAACAATCGCAACAACGTATGCTGCGAAGTATACTTGTGGACTATATATATATATGTGGACTGACAAAATACATTTGTCGACTGAAACTATTAAGCATTTCTGCATTTGCTATAGAACATTCGTAAAGTCACTTACTTAGTCATAGATGCTTTTAAATAAGTGATAATACGTGTTGTGCTGTGTAGGCAGTGTAGAAATACAAATCAAATATCAGAAAAGGTTTATGCACTGCCGAAATAACTTGTAACTTTCGAGTGGCGAAGGCCCTTCGTCAGAGAGCCACGTAAAATGAAATAATCACTCAGTTCATAATATTTCACTTTACAGAAGGGGCGCTCGAAACATTAGAATTTCATAGACTTGATCCAAATCTGCCTCTTGAAACACCAAGCTAGTTTTAGTGGAGGAATTGTGACACTAAAACGAGATAACCATAATACGGCCAAAATTATTAGGGTTCATCTCTTAGCGGTGAAAAACACAGGTTCAATCGAACGCTGAATAGCGTGAAGGGAGCGTGATGACCGTATAAACTCCCTCCTACGAACGGGCCAAAAGGCCTTATCGGGCCAAAGAAGGCCAGATAGGGCCTAAACGGGCCTAACATAATACCAAGGGGGGTCCCAAAGGTACACGAGACTAGGGTTAGGGATCGTAAAGGTGAAAGTCAGGCGAGTGATGAAAATACACTTTAATTTCATTTTATTCCCTAATACACATCACGTGTTGTTACAGCAGTCACTAAAATTAATATAACGCGTGGTAAGAATGCATGTTTAGTCCATAATTCCATATAGCAAGTCCCTCGACTGTTCGAATAATAACACTACAAATTCATCGGCTTCTCTGACTAACATTAATCCGCTTTTCCTTCTTTTTTTCTCTCGCTGCATATTGGCGTAGCTGGTTAACCAATATGATATTTTGTCGTTGCGATAGGAACTGCGTTTCTCATTAGGATTCCAAGGCTGTGACGTTTCCTCTTTAGCTTTTGTGACCATTTTCTGTAGTGTTTTTCTTTTCTTTAGTTTTAGGATTGTGTGTGCCCGAAGTAATTGCGCGTTTAAATCTTCGTCTTTTCGGTTCTCCACAAGTTGATGATCTCGTATATAAAGTCGAAGGTTCATTGCTCGTCTCCATTCTTTATTTTCTCCGTCACAGAACCCAAATGTGCCATTCTTCGTTGTTGATGTAGAAGCGGGTTTTCCACGAAGACACTTCATTGCGGTGATGTTACGTTGAAGAGAATCAGTACTCGAATGGAACGACGCTGTATTTACTCTATGGTTACAGAAACTGTTAATCGTTTGTACATAAAGTAGAAGGTTCATCGCTCGTTTCCATTCTTTATCTTCTCCGTCACAGAACCGAATGTTCCATTCTTCGTTGTTGAGGTAGAAGCGGGTTTTCCAACGAAGACACTTCATGACGGTGATGTTACGTTGAAGAGAATCATCCCACCAAAACACCCCAAATGGCCCGGAGGGCCTTTTTCGTGGCCCTGTGGCCCGTTTGAGAAATATACCGACTATCCCCGCTCACCTCCATGAATACCTCTCCCTCACAATTCACCCATCCAGCCCTCAAATCGCCATATATAGCCGAAATTGTGACCCGCTGCATGCGAAGTTAAAGTAAATTTAAAAGTTAAAATTAAAAGTTAAAGCAAAGTTAAAATAAAGTTAAAGAAAAGTTAAAGTAAAGTTAGAAGTTAAAGTTAAAAGTTAAAGTAACTTTAAAGTTAAACTTAAAAGTTTAAACTGCTACGACTGCTACCTCTAGAGGACTGATACCTCTGTCCTACTGGCACGAGTACATGGACTTAGTATACAGTTTTTAAAGCTTTATATAGTTGGTTCATATGACTCTTACATTTCTATTAATTCCTCCAGCCGTGTTACAAGACGTACAAACCGATCAAATGAATTTGTTTTAAATATCCCTAAAGTGAATAGCGTAACTTTTCAGAACAGTTTCTACTGTAGATCCCCCATAGGATATTATTCAACTCTCTACCATCATATCTGCGAGACGTAAGCCTGCTGGAAAAATTTGGCATTGCTTGGGGAATAACTGTTTGGCTATTGATGTCAACTGAATAGTTTAATTTACTACATATAACATTTATATCGATAAGTTTACAAAATGGCCCTTTGGCCCTTTTAATTTTAACTAAGAGCACATGTTACAGACAAAGAAACGGTCATTAAGAGGTCGTTAGTGTCACAACTCACATTTATTTTGAATATATCCGGAAAAAATTTGATTAAAGCCTTTAAAGTGCCACTACGATCAAATTTTTACCTATCGATATTTTTACGTATTTATAAAGCAGAGCTGCTAAATATTACTTGGTCGAAACCGTTTTCCGATTTGAAGATGGCAAGTATTATTTTTCTTACTCCGAATCTGGAGTTGTTATGTCCGCCATTAATCGTTCATGTTCTTGACCAGCGTAACGAAGTGACGTCATATTCTCAACGCGAAGACTCCACGTGGCTAATTCTTCAAGTAAATCTAGGTCGTTTTTTCAAATTCCTCGTCTGAAAAGCTGGACATTTCATCTACTTCTCGAAAAAAACAAGAAAACAAATAACCTCGACCGAAATTCAGGCGTAGCATTGAGAAACTGACGTCACAAACAATATTATCTTTTGAAATTGCGGGCTCACTTGGAACACGTTTTTAGTAATGGTGGCCTAAATAATAGTGATTTCAGAGCTCAAAATACTTACTTCAAAATACTATTTTTTTTGTTGTTTTTTTTACATCGATGATAACTTTTAACCCTGAAATACTATTCTATACTAATAAAAATCTAAAAGACGCGGGTGAATTTTCATCGTAGTGGCACTTTAAGAAGATATTTAAGAAAGGCAGACGTCCCGAGAAACTTCATACCGATAAAGGAACTGAATTTACCAATTGCTTGGGGTGTTTGGGGGTGCATTTGGTGTTTCTGGGGTATTTGGGGGGGTGCATTCGGGGTCTTCGTAAGGAGATGGGGCGCTTGGGGTGTTTGGGGGTGCATTTGGTGTTTCCGGGGTATTTGGGGGGTGCATTCGGGGTCTTCGTAAGGAGATGGGGCGCTTGGGGTGTTTCGGGGGTGTATTTGGTGTTTCCGGGGCATTTGGGGGTGCATTCGGGGTGTTCGTAAGGAGATGGGGCGCTTGGGGTGTTTGGGGGTGCATTTGGTGTTTCTGAGGGACGGAAGTAAGCCTCTTTGACCTTTACGATCCCTAACCATAGTCTCGTGTACCTTTGGGATCCCCCATCGTATACTTAGACGGCGCTCTGTCTGTGTATTAGGCCCGTTTAGGCCCTATCTGGCCTTCTTTGGCCCGATAAGGCCTTTTGGCCCGTTAGTAGGAGGGAGTTTATACGGTCATCACGCTCCCTTCACGCTATTCAGCGTTCGATTGAACCTGTGTTTTTCACCGCTAAGAGATGAACCCTAATAATTTTGGCCGTATTATGGTTATCTCGTTTTAGTGTCACAATTCCTCCACTAAAACTAGCTTGGTGTTTCAAGAGGCAGATTTGGATCAAGTCTATGAAATTCTAATGTTTCGAGCGCCCCTTCTGTAAAGTGAAATATTATGAACTGAGTGATTATTTCATTTTACGTGGCTCTCTGACGAAGGGCCTTCGCCACTCGAAAGTTACAAGTTATTTCGGCAGTGCATAAACCTTTTCTGATATTTGATTTGTATTTCTACACTGCCTACGCAGCACAACACGTATTATCACTTATTTAAAAGCATCTATGACTAAGTAAGTGACTTTACGAATGTTCTATAGCAAATGCAGAAATGCTTAATAGTTTCAGTCGACAAATGTATTTTGTCAGTCCACATATATATATATAGTCCACAAGTATACTTCGCAGCATACGTTGTTGCGATTGTTATTTCGAAATCCCGAATAACGTCATTAATTGCCTTTTGGAAATACGTTGTGACTATCGGTCACAAAATCGAATTTACTGGTCCAGGATTGAAAGTTTATTATGTATTCATCTGCATGAACGCTCTTCGCCACGTGCACGTATAAATATACTAAATATTTACATATTTTGAAATAATGTTGGTTGATTAACGAGCGTTTTGCGAATGTTACACTTTTTTCACGGCAAACACTGATACCGCTTTGACTCGTTCGATTCAATGGTTTAAATACACTCGCTTCGTTGTTCATGTGGTCATTCTAGTAACCGAATCTAAGCGATCATTGCTCACAGATATTATCGTAAATAGACGAATTGGTTTTGGTTCATGTAGAATCTGTATAGAGGACTCAAAAATAGCTGATAAGTTCTTTTACGGTTTTCGATTTTGTCCATTCGTGTCCGAGATATCTGTCTTTAAACATTGCCAAAAAGCCCTATTTTGAATTCCCCGCTAGAAAATTCCTCAAATCCTATACGCAAAAGGCGAATATCGCAAATAGCCGCTTCTTTGTTTCAATCCTTAATGATCTTTTAATCACCCTCCAACACGCGTGCTCGAAGGCGAAATATGCAAATATCAGCCGCAGGATAAGTTGGCTTAGCAACGCTTTGAAAGCATTGCCTTCCATACGTTTTAAATACTTAACAGTTGTTCACACTGCTTCCTGAAGTATTTCATCGACATAGGAATTGCTTAATTAATAAACGAAGGCCAGATATGTGATAATTCTCCCGAAATGATTACTCGGCGTAACAAAATGCTTGACAAGGAGCGAGACTAAAGATTATCGCATAGTTTATAACAAACGGGTTATACGGGTTATTTATAACAAATAGGTTCGATAAAATGAGGGATCAGGTGAGGGTATGGAATGATTTAGGGGTAAGGGGCGACCGGGCACATCAAGACGTATTTGTCAAAAGGGCCACAGGGCCCCCTAAAAGGCCGCCGGGGCCAATTTTGAAGGGCGTATCTTAGAGATAGGGCCAAAGGACCATGGAAATAGCCCTCGTAAACTTAATTCATATAAATTCTATGTAGAGAACTAAACTATTCAGTTGAGTTGAATATGGTTAAATGGTTGAAGGGCGTATCTTAGAGATAGGGCCAAAGGACCATGGAAATAACCCTCGTAAACTTAATTCATATAAATTCTATGTAGAGAACTAAACTATTCAGTTGAGTTGAATATGGTTACCCTTTCGCTATAATCACTTTCTTTCGACGCAACGTATTTTTACTATGGCAACACCAATTTTCCGTTTGAATTTGCCCGCTTACTCTATCCTGTTTATGACCCTCATTATCCCATATTCACTAATGTTTACCCATAAAATCCTAATGTATACCTCAAGTAAATAATTATTCCCAAGTCATGCAAATATTTGTCAGTTGCACCACTAATGACTCTTAACGACCCACGCGCATTCAGCCTTCGCATCGTTTGACAAGTCAATCTCTTGAATAATCTAATAGCTATTATAATATATACCAATGTCTATAGATGCATAGTAAAGTTTGATTTCGCTTAGGTAAATCAATACGTTTGAATTCGTTCATCGTACGGCTTCTCGAATGGTTTGATAATCTAAAGAAAAGTAAAATCGTAAAGCCGTTAAAGTCCGGTACATTCGTAAAAGCCGTTATGATGAGTCATCAAGTTTAACCAAGACGTTTATATTTATATTTTTCAATATGTTTGAGATCTTGAACAGTTCTTCGAACTGTTTCCCGAAGTGTTTCTTCATCATAGGAATTGTGTACACTAAAACGAGATAAGTCATAATACGGCCAAAATTATTAGGGTTCATCTCTTTGTATGTATATGCGATGAAAACGCAGGTTCAGTCGAACGCTAAGATATATAGGCTCAGCCGAACGCTTAGGCAATCGCACAACTCCTGATGAGAGTCAAGGAGTCGGAATTGAAATCGGTGATATTCCATGCAATTTAGGGTTACGAAGGTGGAATGGGATTGGGTGTCTACGAGGCTTACTTTCGTTCGCAACACAGAGACAGCATACGATGGGGGTTCCAAAGGTACACGAGACTAGGGTTAGGGATCGTAAAGGTGAAAGAGGCTTCGAGGTAATTACTTCCGTCGCTCACATGTGCTACGCGTTCGTTACGCTAACAATACTAATTACTTTTTGTACGCAACGTTCTTTGTTCTGCCTCGGAAAACGCGCGAAGAGGGAGATGTCTTCGCAGAGGTCCGACTGAAAATTCACCAATGAGGTTCAAGTTAGTCTATCCGTTAATCACCCAAAAGTGATCCGTCTTAATAACTTTTTTAATGAGGCGGCATCCCGTTGGACGCTATATGGGGGGGGGGGGGTTATCTATATATTATATATATATATATATATATATATATATATATATATATATATATATATATATATATATATATATATATATATATATATATATATATATATATATATATATATATATATATATATATATATATATATAAGATATATATAATATATATATATATATATATATATATATATATATATATATAATATATATATATATATATATATATATATAATATATATATATATATATATATATATATATATATATATATACGAAAGTATACAATGTGCCCTACCGGCTATCACCATATGGCTTTATGGTAACTGTGGACTTGGGACCCACTATGTACGGCTACACATTGTCGGATTGCATTGTGGAGTCACCAGAGTGCTCAAACTGCGAGCAGTGAGCAATGCATAATGCTAACAGTAAACGTCTCATTGAGAGAGACTCTCCGCCCAATCCATGAGAGTGCTCAAACCACATGAGCGGTGAGCGTAATATATACGAAAGTATACAATGTGCCTTACCGGCTATCACCATATGGCTTTATGGTAACTGTGGGACTTGGGACCCACTATGTACGGCTACACATTGTCGGATTGCATTGTGGAGTCACCAGAGTGCTCAAACTGCGAGCAGTGAGCAATGCATAATGCTAACTGTAAACGTCTCATTGAGAGAGACTCTCCGCCCAATCCATGAGAGTGCTCAAACCACATGAGCGGTGAGCGTAATATATACGAAAGTATACAATGTGCCCTACCGGCTATCACCATATGGCTTTATGGTAACTGTGGACTTGGGACCCACTATGTACGGCTACACATTGTCGGATTGCATTGTGGAGTCACCAGAGTGCTCAAACTGCGAGCAGTGAGCAATGCACACTGTAAATTCAAAAGAGTCATTTTGACTCCTTTGAAGGAGTCATTTTTTTGACCCCAGGACGACACCTCGAAGGAGTCATTTTGACTCCTTTTTGGCCTACTCCTTTAAAGAGTCATTTCTACCCTTTACAAGAGTCATTTTGACACCTTCGAAGGAGTCATTTTGACACCTTCGAAGGAGTCATTTTGACACCTTCGAAGGAGTCATTTTGACACCTTCGAAGGAGTCATTTTGACACCTTTGAAGGAGTCATTTCTACTCTTATGTAGGGTCAGACGACACCTTTAAGGAGTCATTTTAACTCTTCTTCTGGGTCATTTTTACTCTTATGTAGGGTTAGACGACACTTTTGAAGGAGTCATTTTGACACCTTCGAAGGAGTCATTTTGACACCTTTGATGGAGTCATTTTGACACCTTTGAAGGAGTCATTTTGACACCTTTGAAGGAGTCATTTCTACTCTTATGTAGGGTCAGACGACACCTTTAAAAGAGTCATTTTAACTCTTCTTTTGGGTCATTTTTACTCTTATGTAGGGTCAGACGACACCTTTGAAGGAGTCATTTTGACCATTCTTTTGGGTCACTTCTACTCTTATATAGGGTCAGACGACACCTTCGAAGGAGTCATTTTGACCCTTCTTTTTGGTCATTTCTACACTTATGTAGGGTCAGACGACACCTTTTAAGGAGTCAATTTTAGCCTTTTTTGGGTCATTTCTACTCCTTTGAAGAGTCATTGGTACCCTTTATGAAGTTCATTCTACTTTATAACAAGTTGTGCAAATTAACAATGTTATTTGAATGATTCCTGTAATTTGAATGATACATGCATATTGCATATACACAGAAACAAAAATAGAGATTGTGTAAAATGGTTTATTAACTAAATATGTCAATATTTTCAATAATTTATTAACTAAATATGTCAACAACATACTGCACTGGTAGGTTTTAAAATCTACTTAAACATATTTCTCAATAGTACATTATCGGTCCTAATCAAGGTAAACATGATATTATCATGCCCAATTAATGGACATTCAAACAACTGGCCCAGATTAACATCTTGTTTTAGGAACTCACACGTATTTCACTAAAAGCCCATTTAAAACTAAGTACGATATTCGGTTGAAACACTACGTTTATTTATTTCCTGCTAAGCTGTGGACCTAGTTACTCTGTCCTAATTCATCAGAGGAATTATAGATCTAATGAAGGCATGAGTCAATGTGTCAAAGACTTTGGAAGAGCTTTGCAAGAAATAACTAAACGTAGTGTCAATTTTCACTAAAAATTCAATTAACATTATAAAAACATGAAATTTTCAGTTATATTATCAATGTTTTGTTTCAATAAAATGTTCTAACTGTTTTCATCCTTTATCTTCCTACCAATTGCACGCCTTTCATTTCTCCATGTTTGTGCCATAATGCCATTGTTGCCTCATTGGTGTATTCTGTTGCTTTATAGAAGTGCTTCAGGACATGCATGAGCTGAAAATAAATAAATATATACATTTTAAAAATATTAATAAGAGGGATATAGTCCTACAGGTATAAAAGAGATATTTCTAGAGGTATTTTTAAAAAATTCAAGTGAAGAGGTACAGTACTGTAGCTCTAAATACTTGCTTTTGTTAATTACTTTTTTATTTGAAAGGAAATAATGAAAGAGAAGTAATAGAGATGAGAATGCAGAAATCAACCCCTCACTTGACCTATAACATTGACCTATAATCCAGAACCATAGTGATAAATTAGGCAGATATACATACGGTACCAGTCAATTTAACAATTAGATGCAAGCCAAGTTGTCTAACGCTCATCACAAGTTAATTATTTTTGTATCAACAAACTAGTCAGTCAAACTTAAAATATGAAAATAAAGACAAACTGCAAAGTTTCTGCATTGTTTTGATTTTCAAAAACTGGTGCTTAATCTCACTATAATTAGTGGTCTATCACAAATAGACCTATAGACCTTTTTAATAAGTCTGGCGTCAGCAGCCCTATGACGTAGTTTGCGGCAAAGGGAAGCCCCGCACGGCCATTTTGTTTGCTTCATTTTAAAGCCACAAGGAAGAAAGCCTCGAAAATGGTAAGTTTTACGTAATTCTCTTTAGTTAATGCTAAAAATTAATTCTATGTTTATGATAGTTTATATTATTATTGTTATTTGTTCAAGTCTTACCTTAGTTTAGCTGGTAAACTCGTACATTCATCAACGTATGACCTTTGCTTACTCCTGTTGTTTAGATTTATATGTCACAAAAAAATATAATTTCCAATCATTTCCTGTCCTTTTTTCTTAAATCTTCAAGTCTCATAAGCGTGTATGAACACACTGCCAAGGTGTAAATCATCAGTGAAGTCGATAAATCTGGTTATTAACAGTGAACTGTCATTTCGTCAGTTCGCTTCGGACATCGACAGGAAAAGCACGAGGGTTGTTGCGGAAAAGAAGAGACAAAAACAAATACTTCCAGGTGAGTCGATCGTTTAGCAACATAGATGCATGAACAAGTATTCTATATTGTATTGTATTATATTGTATTGTACTTAAAACCGACTTAGTGATGACTGATACTTGGTGATTACTTATACTAGAAAAGTTTTTAAGAAAACATACTTTTATATGTTCGTTGTATTTAAAGAAACTGAGGATATCGAGTTTAATCCGTTCTGTAAGAAATATTATTTGAAGCCGACTGTAATGCCAAATATTTTGATTGCTAAAGCCAAGAAAAAAGTCAAGACTCGGCTAGTTTTCTTTCGTGCTGTGAATTTGTCGTTTGTAGTAGTAATTCGTATTTTTCAAGCAATTCATTATATATATATGTTCGAGAATTTTCAAAGCAATATTATTGGATATATACATTGATTACATGGTCTTCACTGCTGAATATATAGTTATCTTTTGAAATAACTGCAGGTGGCTCATGCAGGTTTTCTTCACATACAGTATGTTTAGTGAAATTGATGGTAACTCAGCTATGTATGTTTTCTCACCTGTTTAATATAATTACCAAATGAAAATGTTTGAGGTTAAAAACTTTTCTGTGCTATAAAGTACTATCAGTCATCACTTAGTAGGTCGGTTTTATGTACAAAACAATACAACATAGCGTACGACAATTACAAAGCCTTGTTCATGCATTTATGTAGCTAAACGATCGACTCACCTGGAAGTATTTGTTTTTGTCTCTTCTTTTCCGCAACAACCCTCATGCTTTTCCTGTCGATGTCCGAAGCGAACTTGCGAAATGTCATTTCACTGTTAATACCCGGATTTATCGACTTCACTGATGATTTACACCTTGGCAGTGTGTTCATACACGCTTATGAGACTTGAAGATTTAAGAAAAAGGACAGGAAATGATTGGAAATTATATTTTTTTGTGACATATAAATCTAAACAACAGGAGTAAGCAAAGGTCGTACGTTGATGAATGTACGAGTTTACCAGCTAAACTAAGGTAAGACTTAAACAAATAACAATAATAATATAAACTATCATAAACATAGAATTAATTTTTAGCATTAACTAAAGAGAATTACGTAAAACTTACCATTTTCGAGGCTCTCTTCCTTGTGGCTTTAAAGTGAAGCAAACAAAATGGTCGTGCGGGGCTTCCCTTTGCCGCAAACTACGTCATAGGGCTGCTGACGCCAGACTTATTAAAAAGGTCTATAGTAGCATAGCCAATGAGCATTGGCGACAGACCACTAGTTTAAGTTTGTTGTCTTGATGCCATTGAATGATAATTATCCAATGGCTTTGGTGTTACTAAATTTAGATTACAACAAAAACCTGGTATTATTAAAGACTTGAGGGGACTTTTTGAGAGAGGCATAATAGGTCTCTTATTGTTAAAATTTAAACACATGTACAACAACACATATTTTTTCCAAGGAAAGTCCTAAAGTAAGTTATCGGCACTATGAGCATTAATTGAGAATCCCTTTCATACATTTTGTCATACATTACTGTATATCCTGGCTTTTATCCATGTTTTGTGGTGGGCACTAATATTTATTATAATCTGATTGCATTTTCTGCTTAGTGAATCAATCTTTTGCTGTAATGTAATTATAACCAATTTCAATTTTTCAATTTCCGTGTAGCCAATTTCTGACCAATTATTAGTTTGACCTTCACACAGTCCAGAGCAGGATGGCCTTCCTTGCTTTTCCCTGTGACTGATAACTGGGACAGAATATATTTCCAAATAAGTTTGATAATAAATTGGAAGTCTTCATGAATTACAGTAATAGATTTCTATGTGCAAATAGCACATTGCGTCGGTCACAAGAAACTACATATCACTCCAATATGCCATGCAAAAACTTGACAGATATAATGTAAAATCCCACTCTCTAAATTACGGTACAGGGGAAATACATATTATTTCAATATTTCCTCAACTAATTCAAACTAGATAATACTGGGAATTGAACCCTGCGACCCTGGCAATATACAGTACACCAGCACACTAACCGACTGAACTATGGGAGCTTGGCTACAAGTTCAGTATATACCTGTACGACCATGGTGGAAATGCCACGAATGAAGTGAATGGGTTTATTACTGAGAATATTTGGCATTTACACTCAATTAAGGTGGCTCCTGATGGTTTTAAACATGAATGCATAACTATATTAGACCAAAGTACTCAAAGGACCATCTGTACACGGTACGATTTGTTGTATACGATTGTCATCTTGGTGTATGTGATCAAACTGTACACGCGTGTCAACATTCACCATCGAATCAGAAACAAGAATTATGTTGTGTGCAAACAATTGCATACGCCAGTACGACAATCGTATACAACAATGTTTGCCAGAATGACAATCGTATACGATGAATTTTATCGTGTAGAAGGGCCATAAGGAAGCCTAGTTAGTAAGTACTCGTACTTACTCGTACCAAGACGAGTCAGGGGTGTGACACAGGCTAGTCTTGTAGTTGCATTTTTCTTAACTGGTTCCAGTCGGTTTATCACACTTCACTATACCTTTAATATGTCATCCAATTAATGTAGTGGAAATGCCAAATTTAATATTCACAGTAAAATATCCATTCACTTCATAATGGCATAATACCACCATCATATAATACTGAACTTGTTGCCATGAACTGAAGCTCCTGTCATAGGACTCCATAATCCCAAGAGCTGTGGCTTAAATTCCAGCTACTAAACTGTTAGGCCTTGAAGTTATATTTTTCACCACCCATCTCAGTTGCATCTTCACACTCAAAGTTTTCCTTCACTATAACTTCAACATTGTCATAACTAAGTGCCAACCAGCAACCAGTTTCTCTTAGAATTAAATCAGTTTAATTGCTTTGATGAAGAGCAAGATTTAATATAATAAACAGTTCTAGTACTGAGTAATGTTGGTGCATTTTCCTTCAGGGGCTTAACTGGCTCATAAGACCTTTTTCAGCAAACTTTCAAAGGCCTTATGAGCAATTGACGAAAGCTGATATCAATATAAATGTTTCAACAGCGACTCACTCGACGAATAATGTCAATGGCGTCCAAAATTAATGGTGATTCGCAATTATGAAACACAGTTTAAGTATTATTAAACATTAAGAGAACAGTAGATTATCACCAAAGTCATTAACAAATTATATACAACTCACCAGTCGCAGCAATCACGCGCCCCAGATACGCTTTCCAGCCACCTTTAGGCGGTTTGACCGTTTGACAACAACAGTGATCAACTGGCATCCCTTCTTTCTTCGGATTAACGAGCATAATCGCGAACAAAATCTTTAGTAAGGATAGTCGTCTAGTTGGTAGAAGTCCAGTGGATCAATACGTATTTCATCTCGCTTCTAGATAGGTTTCATACGTCAAATAAAGTTATAAAGATACGAGCTTCTCTTCGCACGCAAAACATGTAAAATCGCGAAGCGACGAATACATAACATCACGTGTCACTCTGATCACGTGCTAGGTTGAATAAAGTACCGGTCGGCATTTTGATACCATGTTCAGAGAGATTTTAACAATGTTGTCAGCTTGGCGGAGCCTGAGGATTTCAGTATTATTTTAGACCAGATTGGTGTAATGTTAGACAGATTTGGTGTGTAGACAACCATATATAAAGACAATGATGCATTCAATTTCATTTATGATATTAGTGAAATCAGCTATTCAGTTGTTTTTCATGTATTACTAAAACAGAATACAGAATAGTTCATAATTATTCAAATATTTTTGAATAGAATAATTTTATATATTTAATTGCCAAGTTTTACCTCAACTTATCCACAAATCAAGAAAAACTACAATGACTTCAAGAAAGAGCATAATAACTCCAACAAAGAGTGCTATGACTCTAACAAAGAGTCCTCGGACTCCAACAAAGAGTGCTGTGACTCCAACAAAGAGTGCATCGACTCCTCCAGGAGTCCTATAACTCCTAGAAAGAGTTCATGGAGTCCACTAAAGTGTCATTTTGACCCCATGTTGGGGTCAAAACAACCCTTAGAGTCAAAACCACTCCTTGAAGGGTCAAAATGACCCTTCGAGTAAAGGTGCTGAAATGACTCCTTGGGGTCAAAACGACTCTTTTGAATTTACAGTGCATAATGCTAACAGTAAACGTCTCATTGAGAGAGACTCTCCGCCCAATCCATGAGAGTGCTCAAACCACATGAGCGGTGAGCGTAATATATACGAAAGTATACAATGTGCCCTACCGGCTATCACCATATGGCTTTATGGTAACTGTGGACTTGGGACCCACTATGTACGGCTACACATTGTCGGATAGCATTGTGGTATATATATATATGGTAATATTTGGCATTTCACTCGATCAAACTACATGTTGAAAGGATTTATGGTGAAGGAAAATTTCGAGTGTTGGAATACATACATTTTAAGACCAAACCGGGACCAGTTGCGAAAAATGCTACTTCAAGGCCTTCCGGCTGGAATTGAACCCGCGACCCTGCGATGCTAGTACAGTGCTCTGACCACTGAGCTATGGAAGCCGTTGCCGAGAGCCTAGTCACGAGTTCTGTATATATGGTGGTAATGCCGGGATAAGATTCTGGGTATATTATAGGTAATATTTGGCATTTCACTCGATCAAACTACATGTTGAAAGGATTTATGGTGAAGGAAAATTTCGAGTGTTGGAATACATACATTTTAAGACCAAACCGGGACCAGTTGCGAAAAATGCAACTTCAAGGCCTTTCGGCTGGAATTGAACCCGCGACCCTGCGATGCTAGTACAGTGCTAATAGATATCAGTTTTGTATATCCAGAAAGCCTCTCTATGAGCAGGGTTATGAATATCTATGTTAATTGACAAATCATCAAGACGTTTATGTCTTGTTCAAAAAAAATGTGTATAGAAATGTTCAGCTGGTATATCACGCTGACCCCTTCTTATCGATTCAAACAACTTTTATGATTGTTGACGAATCTCTTACGAAAAGAGTTGATGGTACTATCTACATAAAACTTACTACACTTTTTGCTTATAATATAAATAACTCCAGACTAGTCGCAATGGAAAGTATAATTAATATAATTAGAGATTATCGCATCAAATTGGGCCAAGTTTTGGGCTGACATCGAAAAGCCTGTGCCCCACAAAACTTAATTTCAATATGGTGGCTCGATGTGACCCGACAAAAGACGAGGTAATTAACAGCCGAAAACGATCGTTAGAGCGTAAAAAATCGGATTTCTTAAACGAGGACTTCGAATCGCCACAACTTGCGTGACTTATTGCGTGCGTTTGCTGAACTTAATGGGGTCGTCGAAAATGAGTTTAAAGTCACAGACGGCAGCCTTCTAAGTCGTCACATGAACGAGCAAAGAAAGTAATTACTTTAATAACAACAATTGTTCACAATGCTGGAAGGGATAATGGAAAGGGCAAATAGATTCAGAGGCGGTTGACTCCAAGAATGAGCAAACTTCATCATTGGTTGATTTGTTTTGATGTGGAAGATTCCAGTTAATGATTCACTATAAGTTACAAAATAATAGATTTTGTCATTTATTGATACCATGACAGGAATATCAGTTAACAACAAAAAATATTTATTTACAGAACCTTTAATGCAACCTGCATACAAACAATTCCCATGAAACAAAATATTGTTTTAATATGTTTACCGTAATGTTTTAATAATTATAGCGGTCGATGACATTGCAATACACTGTTTACCAGCATTGTCGCCAAATTTAGACTGACTTCCTCACCTGAAACAGACGAATATACTGATAAACATTTGAATTTGACGAAGAAATATAAAACAAAAACAGTCACAGACAATGATATAAACATAGCAGCTACTCAGAGGAGCAAAAGATACAACAGAAATATACAACTAGAAAGATACAACAGTTACCTTTCATGTAAACTACACAAGCCTCCTCAAGAAAGACAATACTTTTTGAGGATAGGACAAAAACGCACTCGATCTGAAGACATGCCACGAGGAAGAGGGAATTATTAAGCCAAAAACCATAACGCACTCGATCAGAAGACACCACGAAAATCACGAGCATTGCCAACTTACACGACACGACATTTGTACGTTGTACTTGTCGACAACTAAAGAAGATTTTGCGAGATTTTCTACCGTAGTTTGGGCTCTCACTTCGTGAACCGGACACAGAATATTACATCATTGAAATATTTAAAAGTAGGGTTAGTATTCCTTTATTTCAGGGTTAGGACCAGAGATTTTATTTGGGTTATGGGTAGGGTTTTTTGTTCTTGTAAAGCTTCTGAATCTTGAGAAAATAACCTTGATATGTCTATGACGTAGTCCATGTCCATTGTGTGTCCGGTACACGAAGGAGATGCCGTAGTTTGTACACACAAGAATGCTTCGATGATCGATATTGATGCCCCCCGCGAAGAGCCCGAGCATGCCACGATAGAGTTGCGACGTCTATATCTGAGTTGAGCAGTTGTAATTTCCAGTACGAACCGACCAAGACCACAACAAACATGGTTACCGCTGACCAGCGGTACCCAACAAAAGCCTATGAGAAAGTTATCGTTATTCTTCTGATACAAGCACTTTTTCCAAATAACCAAAATAACTCAGACAACAAAATACCAATCTTCCTATCATTCTATCAGCAAAACAGGCCTATGTACAATATTCAAAGTCCGGTATAGGTTTCTCTTGTATCCAGTGTGGTGACTTCTGCTTGGTATATGACGCATTTATCGTTGCAATTGTCATCCATAGGGCACTTGTTTGTTTTGCGACAATTGCAGGTTTTCTTTTCTTTACTTGGTTTAGATTAGCCCAATTCGACTTTTTTGTGGTTGGTTATTATGATTTTGACATAACTCGTACAGCTTAATTTGATCGTGCTTCGGTTGAAGATGCTCTGAAGCTTTCTGTTCATCCATTCCTTCATTCATGCATTCATACATTCATCCATTGATTCATTCATTAATCTAATCGTTCATTCATCCATCCATCCATCCATCCACCCACCCATCTATTCATCCATGTTTCCATCGCTAAATCGTCCGATGCATGTTCCATCAATCCATCCTTGTTTCCATCCATCACTGAATACACCCGCCCATCCCTTCCTCCCTCTCTTCCTCCATCCATCCATCTAACTAAGGATCATGAATCGTTCGCTTCGTTTGTAAAATTTACTTACGGAATTTTATTTCAGGAAATCCAGCGTGTTTTCACACTGTTGTTTCGTGAAGAAAGAAAGACCTGATGTCAAGTGTATCGCACCAGACGATTCCTTCTCGGATTGTGAACGAATGATAAAAAGCCAGTCGTTACGAAACGTTGTGTGGGTATTTGTTGTTGCCATATTTGCAGCAAATATGCTTGCATTTGCCTTGCGAATGTCATATGAAGATAAAACCTATGTTCAAAACGCTTTTATTCTCAATCTCAACATTGGTGACATTTTAATGGGTACATATATCGCCGCCGTAGTCAGCCGAGATCTTGCCTGGCGAGGTGATTACTACCTTCATGATAACGAGTGGCGTTCCAGCGTAACTTGCAAATGTTTTGGTGCTATCGCTTTAATATCAAGTGAAGTATGTTCGATGACCCTTGCAGTTATTACCTACGATCGTCGTGGAAAACTCGTGAAGGGAGTAAAATACAACCCCATGAGTCGCTGCTTCGTGTGGTTCATTTTAGTCTTGATTTGGGTAATCTCCATCGCCATCGCCGTCATTCCTGCTGTTGTCAAGAACTACTTTTATGACGAAGAGAAAGATGAAGGGTACTACGGCACCAATGGTTTATGTTTACCGCTGCAACTACCTGGTGAAAAGGATCCAGCATGGGAATATTGCCTTGCTATATTTGGCATATTTAACTTCCTGGTTGCCTGTTACATGGCTTGGGCCTACTGTACCATATTTTACCATGCCTACGTCTCCACTCGCAAGACTGGTAACGAGAAACGGAAAAAAGGCGAGGTTACATTAGGCTTGAGATTGTTCGCCATTGTATTTACCGATATTCTCTGCTGGTTTCCAATTGCCATCCTTATTTACATCTCTCTGGCCCTAATTGTCAGCGACACCGACAACGTCCTTTATGCTTGGTTCTCAATCTGCGTGGTATCAATAAATTCTGCCATCAATCCCCTCATCTACACCATCACAAATACTTTCTTTTGGCCTAAGATCAAGGGATGGTTCGGAAATATTACAAAACATTGCCAACGATGTAAGTCTGTTATATGCTTGTTAAATTCTCGCAGCGGTACGTATATGTTCTTAGGAGTTATGGTGAAGGAAAATTTCAAGTGTTGGAATATATACATTTTAAGGCCAAACCGGGACCAGTTGCGAAAAATGCTACTTCAAGGCCTTCCGGCTGGAATTGAACCCGCGACCCTGCGATCTAGTGCAGTGCTCTCTAGTCATGAGTTCTGTATATAGTGGTGATAATGCCGAGATAAGATTCTGGGTATATTACAAGTAATATTTTTCATTTCACTCGATTAAATTACATGTTCTAAGGAGTTATAGTGAAGGAAAATTTCGAGTGTTGGAATATATACATTTTTAGGCCAAACCGGGTAATAAATTCTCGCAGCGGTACATACGTATTTCAGTTGACGATATTTCGAGGCGGTCAAGTAACTACCGTTACTTTCCGAGAGGAATACTTCGTTGGAAATTAACTGTTTGCAGGTATTCTGACACGAACCATTTTTTACCAGTCAGCAAGCGTGAATTTATAAATCAGCGACCATGAAAAACTAAATTTCAATTATTGTGATTTGGATCAATCATTGTTTATAAATTTATAAATTTGTTAATAAAAAGAAATAATGTTTTCGACGAGTAAGTTTCCTGATAAATATATTTCATTATTTATATATTTAAACCTACAGTATTATTCGTATTCATAATCATAATTAAAAGTTAAAAAATTAATAAAAAATAAATGATCCGTTTGATTTAACAGGAATCAAAAAATAACAACCTAGCTAAAATCTGTACAAATTTTTCATTAGGTATGTGCAGTAACCAACAAGATGAAAATTCAGGTCCAAATGAAGAATTAAACAGTCCAACGAAAATAGAAGGTAATGTTTTAATGGGGTGGATGCGTGGTGTGATGTGTGACAGATATATACAATACTAATAATTTTTCTTGAATAACTCAAGTGCTTTAGAAGTGTAAAGTTGATCTTTTAGATTATTGTCTCAGTAGGTATACAAACCTCTTCCTTACAAACAAACATTTGCAGTCTGTTGTGCAGACGAACCCAAAAGGTATTGATGGTATATCACCCTCCGCCACAAGCAATACGACTTAAAGAAAATCTTTGAATCCTACTGACTTAGCTGTATCATGTAAATCTAGAAATCGATAAATCGATGCATCTACTGCTGAGCTGCGTGACCCGACCTGCGTCGAACGTCCAACGTCGATCGCTGCACGAAAAACGAAAAATATATCGGGGTGTACATAACAATGAAATGCGTTGTATAACGCTGTGGCTTCACGTATATATAATTGTAGTAAGTACGCATTCAAGTTTCGCCATCCGTTCAAAACGTGTGACAAAGCGACTTTAGCTTTAAAAACACGGTTGTGGTTGTGAAAAAAAAAACACGGTTAAAAAACGGTTGTGTTTTAAAAACACGGTTGTGGTTGTCACGTGGTTCCACCATGTAAACGTGCGGATATTGAAGCGCGGACAAATATGGTGACGCCTCCATTTTCGATGCTCGTGGGGCATTTGTAAAAATGATTCCAAATAACTGCATCTCTTAGTTACACACATAAAAATGGAGATCCTGTTCATTTACTTCGTTTTCCTTTTCCAAAGAGCTTACCCGTCAAGCGAAAGCGATAAATATTACAGTCGCTTGTCATTGCGGTCTACGGACCGACTCCATGACACAATTTCTGCGATAGCAATTCAAGAAAACGTGAGAATGATTTACGATTTAGGACATAAACGTATTATTTTCTTTGAAGTACTTGGTAGTTGATATAATGTTTTTAAAATTCTAGTTGAAGCGCTTTCAGCGAAACTATAATGTACGAATATTGCGTGCTGATACGCATTTACTTTAAAAGTCTTCCATCTGCTGATGCAGTTTCATAGTTACACAAGTCTTCTTCGTTCAATCCTTCGTAATTAATTGGTTCGTAGAGTAACAAAAACCAGCATGTCAGTTATTCGCCATTCGTTCTGCCTTGAAAATGTGTGTTACCCATCGATTCTAACTTCGAAAGCCCGGACTATAACGGAAGCTTCAAATATAGCGGCTCACGCGGTATCGTTTAATCGATACCAGATTCATTTCGTTAAATTTGCGCTTTGATTATTGCGTCTGACTGGCCTTCTTGCAGCCGAAGGAGTCTCGATAACAAGCGACTTATCGGGTTGATGAAACAGCAATATTTGGTATGGTATTTTATAACCCTAACGCGAAGAAAACACTAGTACTTAGCCTTAAAGGAAGAAATGAACGTCACGTAAATTCCCTATAGATGGAAATCAGTGCTATCTATTTCATAAACTCAAACATTTACAGGGGAACGTGCCCCAGCCCAGAATCACCTTGCGGTTAATCGTGCCTTCAAAGATCGGGAACACACTCTAAAAAATGTCTGGTGAAAATTTCCTGGTGAAATATTTTTAACACTATCCTGGTTAATTGTACCACAATTCCTGGTTAGTAATGATAATATCTTTACTGCATAATCGCTATAACACATTAGTCTGGTGAATTCACTAATGAGGGTTATGGTGTATGATGTCATTTCGTTTCTGATTGGCTGTTGCTATATACGTCAGTTCAGTTTCTCTTTTGGCGCAATTCTGCCATGAAGTGCTACTGTGAAGGTATTTTATACTGCTATAATTTATATATGTACTGTATATACTGCTTTTATAACGTCACATTGAACACCGACGCGCGTCTTAAAGTAATGGATAGTTTTGTGTTGGAGAAACTAGAAGAATGGAATCTATTGACTCTGAGGGACGTATTTGAAGGTACGTTTATTATTATAAATAGTATGTTATGGTTGAGCGGGAACGATGCATAATGCATAACGAGTGTCATGACGTTCTGGTTGTTTGGGCTACTTACTATACAACATGAACATCATGCTAACCTACATCAAACTACAAGCTGTCGTTGTACAACGCCGAAATAGCGAATGTGAGGCTTAACATTTTCAAACGAGCGCTGTCAAGTTTCACTCTCAGGGAAGCCCGAGGAAGAAGGCCTTCGCTCGAAACGTCGAACTTCGTACTCGCTATTTCGACAGAAACTACACCTTGTTAATATTTTCTATTATATTCAACATTTCCTAGGGCGCATCACGTTGTTAGTGTATAAACTTTATAGGTTAATACTACAAAGACAGTATAGTAACTATATAGTATACCATATCTTCTATTCTTTTCTAATATTTTGATATTTGCCGCCATGTTGGATAATTATTTTGACAAACGTCTTTCGTCAAACATTATATTATTTGCATTCAATTTAGTAAAAATACATTATCTTTGTTCGTCGAATTTATAGTTTTATAGTAAAGCAACTATAGAGATGTATTTGTATACTGTAGGTCTATATACTATTTATTTCTATTTGTGTTTTATACAGAGAATTGTATCGATGAAGAGGCATTTATGTTGCTTGATTTTGATACAATGAAAGAAATAATTAAACCAGTTGGCCCGAGGATGAAGTTGTTGGCAAATTTGAAGAAGCTCAAAGCTGATAGTGATGAGGTATACTGAATTAAATTGGATACATTGACATTATACTGTATTTGGAAATTACTGTACCTTTCAGTTTTAAGCATGGGTTATATGTGTCCAAAGTGTAACCATGTTATCAATGGTAACGTTAACAGACTTATATCACATATCTTAAAAACACACATGCAATTCTCTTTGGAAATTCATTCACATCTTCAGTAACATGCTCTCAAGATGGATGTAAGCGTACTTTCAGGAATAGATATAGGTGTATGCACTACAACGACATATCGATAATAGTCATGTCTCGGTTAATATTGATGATGATGATAATGGTGATGATGATGATGATAATAACAATGATAATGATCATAATAATCCAGATGAGTTACAAGAGGTTGAAATGGATAATGATTTTTGGGATGAGTTCAGCAAGGAAAAAATTACTGATATGGTTGCAGCTGGTATTGCGAGAATGAAAACCTCAAGTAATATTGTCCAATCAATTACAAAAGATATGGTAGTTGCGGACTCGTCAAATTTGTTTCTTGATATTGTTGGGGTTTGAAGGAAAAAACATTGAAATTTTTGCATGAAAGGGGATTTTGTGATGATAATGATGAAGAATTCAGATTTCAAACATTGAAATCGTCCGATCCGAGCCACCCACATTACCAATGGATCATTGTTGGTGTTGTAAGACACATGCTTGTTCACAAAATGTTTTTGGCATATAATTGAGAATGGTATAGGAATTTTTCCATCCTAAGATGGTAGATTTCTTTTAAAAAAGTATTTCTAAAGATGAATTGCAGCTATCATATTTTGTCATTGTTTATGACGATGGTTTCTGGTGGTACCATCGGTCTTAATTACAATGAGTGTTTTTTCTTTTTATTTAGGTTCAGACGATAAAAAGATAAATGTTTCAGTGGGCCTTCTCCCGTGTATTCTGCCACCGGGAAGATAGGGGAAGAAGAGGGCCAGCATTGATGAAGCTTTGGTCGCTTACATTGATGTTAAACCGGTAAGGAGATTGTAATATTATACAGTATTCTGATGTGTAATGTATGTGTGAGCAATAACTGGAGAGAATAATTTATTTGTGTTTGCACTTGGTCGAGTACAGAAGGCAAGATATCACCGATGTTCATCACCGATCATACAAACAGTTGTTTACAGTTTTTTGTGGACTATAATTTTACGGCAAATACTGCGTTGACTATTTTAATACGCATTTCCAGATAAAACACGATTTGATGTCTCAGCCGCTATTTTCCATATACATCTGAGTTACATCTAGTATAAGTCTACTATAAACTATAAATTATAAAAAGGTTTTGCACAAATTTGCCTTTAAAAAGTGAGAATATATAGTTATGTATCTCTTTATGTGTTGATAGCGGTGGACTAATATATAAGCTTATATATATATATATATATCTAACATGAAGTACCTTAATGTTGCCCGGTTGCAAACCTAAACCCGGTTGCATATACCGGAAAATGGAAGCGAAATATACCTGCCCCTTCACTGGAGGGTCACCAATGGTGGTTAATTAATTAAGGTTGGACCCTTATCCTGAGCAATTTTGAATAAAATTTATAAATTTGAGCATTTTTGCCCAAGTAAAGGGCTGGTCACCATCTGCATACCATCCCACCCTCACAGTCATCCACTACATCCCACCTTACTGCATCCTCACACATGCCTTCCAAAGTCATACCGATCCAAAAGCTCTCATTTCCTAACATATTAACATTGATAAAACTTTTTTTGAGAAAATGAATATGCAATTTTTGATAGTAATAAATATACATGTAAAACACTTACATTTCTTTCCTTTTTAGATTGGTACAAACATGCCAAAATATTTGGAAGAAATTACAAATAAACAGCCACACGTGCTTATCTTGGGTTCATTGATGGCGAGCCATTGCAGTGTTTAGTTATTGTCGAAAGGAAGGCACTACAGCAAATATCACTCTTGAAGGCCATGGATGTTTGCTTTAAAATGTTCTATGTTTTGGATGTAAACTACCCGTGGCAATGTTCCACCACGTGGGAATTCTTTAAAAAAGTGGACTTTGGCTTGGAAGATGCTGTCAGTCACAAACATACCTCTCCAGCTGTTATAGCCATGCGAACAGCATTAAAAGGCAACAAAATAGTATAGGTGTGTCTCTAGGTGTGAGGTTGCTTTATGTGGAACAACATTAACTGTATAGTTATAACCCATGTATATATATATATATATAACCATTATATATATAACTCATGGACATGAACTCTTAACATTTTAAAATGTATCATTATTTCATGCTTGCCTCACTTGCATGCATGCATGATGCATTGCTTATCGGTAGTCGGTATATCTTAAATATCAGGTCTACAGTATATGTGAGATGTTTCTTCTATATAGCTATAATTGATTTCTTATTATGTTACATATGTACTATATTTCACAGGAGTCTTATTTAATGTTATCGAGAATAAACTCAATACTACGTGAAAGCTACATATTATATATATATATATATATATATCCAAAGTTAAGTCTTCTTTAGATTTCTAGAGTGCTCAATGGCCGTGTTGGTCAGAGCTTAATACTAATAATAAAATAGACTACACGTTCATACAAACATTTTACTTTAAGTTTCTGGAGGTGTTCCTCCGTCTTCAGAAAGTTTGTAGAAACTTTCTGAAGACGGAGGAACACCTCCAGAAACTTAAAGTAAAATGTTTGTATGAACGTGTAGTCTATTTTATTATTAGTATATATATATATATATATATATATATGATGAATTTTGTGAAGTATTGGTGTTATTAACCAGGATAGCAACCAACTTAACCAGGAATTATTGGTGGGTTTAACCAGGAATTTGGTCAAAAATAATCAGGAAATTTCACCACTGCTGCCTAGTTATTTTCACCAGGATTATGGTTGGAATGAATTCACCAGGGATTCCTGGTGAAAATAACCAGGATAGTGTGGGTGTTATACCAGGAATTACTGGTGGGTTTAACCAGGAATTTGGTAAAAAATAACCAGGAAATTTCACCACTGCTGCCTGGTTATTTTCACCAGGATTATGGTTGGAATGAATTCACCAGGGATTCCTGGTGAAAATAACCAGGATAGTGTGGGTGTTATACGAACATGGAACGTGGTGAAAATTTCACCAGTTTCTGGTGAAATTTCACAAGCGACTTATCGGGTTGATGAAACAGCAATATTTGGTATGGTATTTTATAACCCTAACGCGAAGAAAACACTAGTACTTAGCCTTAAAGGAAGAAATGAACGTCACGTAAATTCCCTATAGATGGAAATCAGTGCTATCTATTTCATAAACTCAAACATTTACAGGGGAACGTGCCCCAGCCCAGAATCACCTTGCGGTTAATCGTGCCTTCAAAGATCGGGAACAGTCGCAATAATGCCTGCCCTGCTACTGGCTAGCTCATATTTAATCGACCATCCTTCAAAAACATGGACCCGCCACTGACCAGCTACTATCGTTCTAGTTAACCACATCATCTAGTATAATCAAGTTTTTCATTGTTGTTGACTTTATCATTGCAAATGCACTCGTACGGAAGAAATTATAAGTAGATCGATAACAATTAATACAAGCCTTTTGGTGCTAGGATATTTAGCTGCTTCTTTCAGCTTCTTGAGCAATAAAATTAAAGGTAGGAACACTAATTTATGCTCTAAGGATTTATAGAGAAGGAAAAGTTCAACTGTTAGAATATATACAATTTACGTGCAAACCGGGACCGTGTAAAGTGATACACATATTAGTGTTAATATAATGTATTTAACAGTTATTGCACGAACTCGAGTCGTTCATATATAAACATATATAAACAGTTCGAACGAAGAGTGTTTCGCTCTGCAAAACAACTTTACCGATCGAAAAAAGTATATATATGATATAGAACTGAGTACAGCAAAATCAGTTGTAAATGTTCACTTTGCTATGGTGGGAGTTGAACACTGGACTTCTTGTCGCGGAGCTTCGCCGACTGCCATGTTTGAATACCAAACCCCGTTGTTGACATCAAACTTATTGGATTTTGAATCTTTTGGACGCTGAAAGAGACTTTCATATGCAGGACTTAGATGCTTCGAGTTATTTTGGATCGCTTCGGCAGGGTAGATGCTTGAGTCTCGAATACGGAAAATTTTGCCGTCCGTGTTGCCCAGGCCGCCTTAATTCGTGATTTTTTGTTGCCAAAACAGAACCAGAAACTTCACAGTTAAGCTCAAAAAATTATTTACCGTCAGGTGTTGACCTAAGAACGAGCATGGTTTGTTTCAGCTGCTTTTGGTTCTCTCTGCCTCTCTTGTCGAAATAGAAACTCAAGTAAAACCAAACTGTGCGGAATAGGTTGTGCGGGGTCTACGCTGTTGGCTGGTTCCAATTCGTCTGTGCCGAAAAGCAACTGGATTTGCTCTTTTGAAATGACTCCAGCTATATATCTTGCCAGACTGTCTCAAGTCTTTGACGAAAGCATCAAGAACAGCGTAAGCTTCAGCAAAGGTAACGTCACAATTTTGCCAAAACCTTTGCTTGACGTTTTTTCGAGAAACCTATCAATGACAGCTCTAATGGAGTTCATTATTGTTTTTTGTAATACGAGCCATCTTTCTGCCTATCAGAAGTGTAAAATTGCTTTAACCAAGAATTTAACTCTGGTTTGGACATTTCTGTTATGTATTTGTCAAATTTCTTTGAACTAGAAACGCTAAAATTTAATTTTTTAAAGGCCAAAAATATTTCTAGCACCACTTTACGTCGCTGTTTTTCTAAAAATATGAAATTTTGCAGAACTTTTTGTAAAACCTAGTTGTTCTATCTACCGTCAAATACTTTCATTCCAAATTTGGTTGCTTTCTGTGTGCATTTTGTAGTACTATTTTCCAATAATAATACTAATTTCGTTTAATGCTGCAAATCTGGCAGTTTTTTTCTAGATTTCTCTACTAGTAGGATATTTAACAATTAGAGGACGAAGCCCGAGTTGACTATCTGCTCATAGACAACGAGGGCGAGCTGCCTAATTGTTTTAGTATCAACCATAAATAACCTTTCTTTAACGTAAAAAAGTTTTATCAAACATTGTTCCAAATTTTCACTGATAGTTTTACCTTTTTGTTTGTAGAAGTCTCGCTCATTTAAAATGTATAGTTGCTCAATGGCTCATGATAAACAATTAATCGCTCACAAAAAAACGATATTGTAATTACTTTGCTTCAAATTTCATGTAGATATACTGCATAGGCATAAGCGAATTCATTCTCTTATTCGAAAATGTCAAACAGAACAATTTTCCATTACTTTCGGGCCAATGTTTTTATGATTTCATCACTCGTATATAAATTTTAGCGGACGCCATGTTTGGACTAGATTCCAGGTTTTGCTTGCAGCTTGAATATGTCGTGGCTATTCATTGGTCAGGATAGGAATATTCCAGTACAAGAAGGTTTGTGATTGGGTAATGCTACTAGTGGTCTATCACCAATAGATAGTGAGTAGCTCAGCCAATCAGAATGACAAATTTGTAATAGACCACTAGTTAGTTGATATATAGCTTATTAGAGAACCGATCAGATTGCAGAATAGCTGATATCCAGAACTTGTGTATATAATAATAATAGATATTACGTTTCCATGGAGGTCAGTGTAAAATAGATCACGTGATCATCGTCTCGTTGACCACGATGTTGCTGTTCGTTGTTCTCTGATATGCTTGTGTGTTCAATAAAGTATTGAAGAAATCTATCCTCGTTTATTTATTAAAATCGTCATGACCAACCTCCGAACAGGTTATGGGCCCAGTTGATGAGAGGAAATATGAATTATGGGAAGAGAAATTCCTTGGTATTTACGCTTGAAGAAATTGAACAATGTAATCCTTAACGCCATTGGCTGCCGATGCTGACGAAGATGCAATAGCAACAGATGCAATGTTTAGACGACAGAAGCCTTTCACTTATTATTCCAGATGCGACGAACGATGGCCGAAAATCCTTGGCGATTCTTCGTGAGCACTACAAGTCAAAAGCAAAACCGATAATTATTTCGCTGTACAAACAGAGCTGACCACGTTGAAAATGGCTGTTTGGGAGAGTGTTACAGGTTACATGCTTAGGGCAGAGACAGCCGCTACTTCATTAAATCGGCTGAGGATATCATTAGTGATAGTCTATTGATCGCTATAATTCTAAAGGGACTACCTTCAGCCGAATTCAAGCTATTTTCAGCAGTAGTCACGCAGCAGGACAAAGCGTTATCTTTCAGTGAGTTCAACGTCGCATTAAGAATTTTCGAAGAAAAAGAAAAACTGTCCAACGACTCCAACAACGGGAAGACAGTGTAGTGACAGATGCTGACAAACCACCATTTGGACAGCAGAAAGATCCTCCAAAGGCTCCAACTATACTAACCTCATATGCTATGGATGTGAAAAACCTGGACACAAAGTATCCGAGTGTCTCGTCAAGAAACGGTGGTGTGATGTATGCAAGAGCCACACACATGAGACGGGAAAATGGCGCAAGAAGAAACATTGAATAAAAAATGTCAGAAACACTAGTAACAGTAGTGTGCAATGAAGATAATAAGCATTCGTTTATATTTAAAGAAGGCATTAATGTAACTACTGAACATAATGTAGACGGGTTACTTGTAGACTGTGGGGCAACCACTCACATCGTGCATGATCTTACCAAGTTCACTAGATTTGAGAAGCAATCCAATCCTGGGAATCACTATATAGAGCTAACGACTAATAATGTTGCATTGAAGAGGGGAGATAAATAATAATAATAAATGCTTAATTATTTATATAGCGCGTTTTCCATGAAATAGCTGCCCAAGCGCGCTTTACATGAATACTAATTATCTATTCTAAAATATATGTATCTAGTAAAAAGTTAAAATTATGCCATAATATTAGCAAAATGCGTCTTTAAAAAGGTGTGTTTTGAGACTAGTTTTAAAATTGTCTAAATGCGTAAGAGTTCTAATATCCAATGGGAGATTATTCCACAGTCTGGGTGCGGCTATCGAAAAAGCCCTCACGCCATAAGTTACCAGACGATGTGGTGGCTGCTTCAACAAATGTTTATCAGAGGACCTAAGTGTACGTGGTGGAACGTAAGGCTGGATTAGCTCACTCAAATATGATGGTCCAAGACCATTGACTGCTTTGTAAACATGCAACAATATCTTGAAAATTATACGCTGCTTCACAGGCAGCCAATGCAGCTTCAACAACACAGGTGTAATATGATCGCATTTACGCGACAGCGTTATAAGACTAGCAGCTGAGTTTAAAACATACTGCAAACGCTGTATGAGATGGTCTGGCAAACCGTATAGCAAAGCGTTACAATTGTCAATCCTAGGTACAACGAAGGCATTTATAAGCGTCTTGGTGGTCCCCAAACTTAATTCAGCGTTGTGACGTAGATTTATGGTAATGTTCACCAGGCAATTCACACAAATGCCTTGTATGTACCCTCTTATAAACAGAACATATTTTCTGTTCAAGGTGCTACTATCAAAGGTACCACTGTGACTTTTTCAACTGATAAGGCCAAACTCGTGTACCCGAATGGCACAGAATTTAAAATAGAAAAGAGTGGGAAATTATACTATTTGAACAGTATATTTTCAGCTAGTATGGCTAAACAACACAGTAATTAGACCAAGTCCTTGAAAGATTGGCATGAGATATTAGGCCATTGCAATTTAAAATATATTCTTGCTTTAGAAGGTATTGTAGATGGGATGAAGATAACAGGTAAGAGTGAGTTTGATGGTGGTGTCTGTTATGGGAAAAATTACTCAACCTAGAAACAGAAAACCAGACAAGCATGCGACAAATATTTTTAATTAGTACACTGTCTCTGGCAGGCCCCATAGACCATGTTGCTACTGATGGTTTTAGATATGCCGTTTCATTTGTTGATGATTATTCGGGCATCATCATGATTTACTTCATACAACAGAAAAGTTATACTATGAAAGCTAGCTAATAAGAAATTATTAGCAGACTCCAGCACCATATGGTAAGATCAGGTGCCTAAGAGTTGACAATGGCACAGAGTTTATCTCAGAATCTTTTGAAAAACTCCTTGTTCACCATATTCGCCACATCAAAATGGCACGGCTGAAAGAGCCTGGAGATCAATTTTTGCGGACATGGCTAGGTGTCTGCTCATTGAGGTTGTACTACCTAAAGATCTCTGGCCATATACAGCTATGGGTGCGGTTTACATTTAAAAACCGTTGTTATAACTACAGGCTTCAGAAAACTCCATATGAAATATTCACCAGTCAGAAACCCAATCTGAAAAATATGCACGTTTTTAGCACAGTCTGCTATGCATATGTTAGGTGTACAAAAATGAGTTAAAGCCCCTCCCCCTAAGTTAACTTTTGTAACTTCCGGTTTGGGGACATGCGGTTTTGACAGAAAGGGATATAAAGTCCTTCGAGTGTAAACTATATTAATATGAGTTGAAAAGAAACAAAGTATCGTTTTGTTGTTATTGTCATTACGGGATTTGGATCGGAACACATGTAACATTTGGCGCCCAACGTGAGCCTACCACTCGGGTAGTTTGTATCCCGAAAATACTGGTGGAGAAAACAGAATAATCCTGAAGTGTGTTGTTTATATTTATCCAATATTAATAATGGCTGCTTCATATACTGGTGACTTTAGTCTGCGTCGTCAGCTTTGAGAGAAGAATGGCAATATATTACGCAGATTCGACCGACAAGAAAGTAAGTGGCAGTTTGTCTGTTTAAATCTTTGTTGTAAAGGAACCTTTTGAAACGATTGACGAGTTTGTTGTTGTGGCAAGTTCTATTTGAGTTCGTGTATAAAGTCATGGCCGAGCAGTCGGAGATAGAGATAGAGGAGCTTCAACTCGCTCTAGAATCTGAAATATGCGGCCTGACCATGGAAGAAATGATCAAAGTTGCAGAACATGTCAAGGTGACTACCGAATGGTTTAGTAAACTTCAACTGTCGAAAAGGATCCGGGAAAAAATCGAAGCGAATGTCGAGGCGTCAGAAGAAAAGAAGGCTTTACTAAAAGAACTATCCGACGTTGTTGGCGTAGAACCACCGCCATTGCAAGCAGAAACAATTGACACTAGTAAAACTCAAGCAGACGAACAGCAAGATGACAAAGCAACGCCAAACTCAACTAAGAAAACGAATGCAACGGTTTCTGTTGACATAACCAAGGCTTTTAAGCGTGACTTTAAAATCCATGGAATAATTGGAGGCGACAACCACAGAGATGGTTTGTCCTTTGTTAGCCTTGTCAGACAGATCGACAATGGAATGAAGTCTGGCTACACAGAGACCGACGTTGTTGAAGCAGTGATTTTGAAATTGCGTTCTTATCTGGAAATGATGAATGATCTATCTTTGTCTCGTTTGAAGCAAATTCTTAGAGCCCATTTCAAACAAAAATCTGCAACAGAACTTTATCAGGAACTTGCATCATTGTGTCAAGGCCAAAGGGAATCCGCTCAAGATTTCCTCATTAGAGCCATGAGTTTACGTCAACAAGTTATCTTTGCATCACAAGCAATGGATAGCACTGTGAAATATGACCAAACTCTGGTGCAGGCATTGTTTATACATGTAGTGGAAACAGGCTTACAGCAAGAGTCTATTAGGGCTAAACTACGCCCACTCCTGGAAAAATCAGATGTTGGTGATGAGGAACTGATGGATAAAGTTAATGTTGCTGTCTCTGCTGAAACAGAACGACAAAATAAGATGGGGGTAACCATCAAGAAAAGCTCACAAGTCAACCAGATTGGAATGAGCCCAGATAGCCCCGAATCTGACCAGGAAAGTAAAAGTCCAAGTGCTAAAACAAAGACATCTCTAAACAATGGAAAAGAGATCAAACCAAACAAGATAATTGCAGCTTTGGAAGCTGTGCAGGCAGACCTGGTATCATTAAAAGAAGCTTTCAATAAGTCCCATACATCTGGAAGAGAAGCTAGCAAAGAGGATCAACAAAATCCACATAAAAGAAGGAATGTTTTATGCAACTCATGCAAAGAATCAGGTGAGGAGAAATGTGATCATTGTTATAAATGTGGCTCAAGGGAACATTTTGCAAGGGGATGCAAAAAGACCCAGGGAAACGAGAAGGGGCTGCGCCAAAGGGACCGGGTGTAGCCAACCAAACTGATTTGTCCCATTCCTGTACATTTTGTAAAAGAAAGGAGTCCCATACACCATTTCAACAGTGCAGCAAATGTAAATTTGTCAGGTACTGCTGTCAAATATGTCAACATAGACATTGGGGAGAACACAAAACATTGTGTCAAGAACTATCCTACTTAAATGAACAGAACAGTAAAACCCAAGTGAACGAAGGAACGTACACATGTCATTTATCACCCAGGGGAGCTGCAACTGTAGTCCGATTAGTGGGAAAGAAATGTACTGTGAAATGTTCATTGAATGGGGTGACAACTACTGCTCTTTGGGATACAGGAGCACAAGTATCAATTGTTTCTCATGATTGGGTCCTAAAGAACTTACCAGAGGCTAAATTGAACACTGTTGAGAGTCTTCTCGGGGTAAGTGAACTGGATCTAAAAACAGCTAATGGGACCGACCTACCTTATAATGGGTGGATTGAAGTTGATTTCAAGCTGGTGGGAGCAAATCATGGCTATGGAATTAAAGTACCCTTCCTGGTTTCAAGGGATGCTCTAGACCTACCCATCATTGGGTACAATGTAATTGAGGAAATAACTCAAAACCCAACCAATGGTATTACTGCTGACAAGCAACCACCATATCTGGATGTACTCTCCTCTAGTTTAATTGGGGTGGAAAAGGAAAAAGTCGAAGCCCTTGTAGAATTTATCAAGTCTGAAAAGACTTGTGAATTACCTACTCTCAAGACCACCAAAAGGGACACAGTTATACCACCAGGTCAATCATTTCGCATTTCTTGCCATGTTAATGCTGGCCCCATCGAGGAGAGAATACCCGTGTTGTTTGAGCCAAATCCAGAGTGTCCTTGGCCTGATGGTCTCGAGATTCCAGAGACACTTGCAACAATATCAAGGGGGTCACGAGTCAATATTCATGTTAACAACCCTACCAAGCATTCGATTATGTTAAGGAAGAGAACAGTCTTGGGAAGACTACAACTAGTAAGATCAATTAACCCACTTGAGGTAAAACAAAGGGAAGTTGCAGATGGAAATGAGGGAGAGTGCGAGCATCTCGAAGTTGAAACCAAAGTGCACATTGCCAGCACAATGACCAGTAAAGAAGGTATGGAAGGACAGAAAGTCATCAGAGAAAGTAACGTATCTAACCATAATATTCCTGATGTTAACCTTGAGGGACTCACAGGTGAACAAAAACGTGTGGCTGAAAAGATGTTACAAGAGGAAGCTGAATCATTCTCCAAAGCAGACGAAATTGGTAATGCAGAAGGGCTGCAAATGAATATTAATCTCACTGATTCAACACCAGTACAGAGGAACTATACAGCTGTGCCACGGCCCCTGTATCCGGAGGTTAAACAATATGTTGAAGACCTTCTGAATAGAGGATGGGTTCGGAAGTCACGTTCTGCTTATTCTTCACCTGTTGTTTGTGTACGGAAAAAGGATGGAACACTTCGGTTATGTATTGATTATAGGCAGCTGAACCAGAAGACAGTGCCTGATCGACATCCTCTACCCAGAGTTCAAGCTACACTGGAGAGTCTTGGCGGCAACAACTGGTTTTCACTGCTAGATCAAGGAAAGGCATATCACCAAGGCTACGTAAGCCCGGAGAGTAGACACAAAACAGCGTTTATCACACCGTGGGGATTATTTGAATGGATTCGTATCCCATTTGGCCTCATGAATGCACCTGGAGAATTTCAGCGGTTTATGGAACATTGTCTCGAGGGTCTCAGAGATGAAATTTGTATACCATATATTGACGATGTTATCGTATTTAGCAAGACATTCGAAGAGCATGTAGATCATATTCGTCAAGTTCTACGGCGACTTCGATCAAATGGAGTGAAGCTTAAACCGAGGAAATGTAAGCTGTTTCAAAGCGAAGTGAACTATCTCGGACAGATTGTCTCATCAGAGGGGTATAGACTGGATCCTGAAAAGGTCAGAGCAGTGACAACCTTAAAAGACTCCACGCCAACGACAGTAGGAGAAGTAAGGAAACTTCTCGGACTTCTTGGATATTATCGAAGGTACATTCAGAATTTCGCACGGATTGCTCGACCACTATTCGACCTGCTACAAGCTCCCCCTACAGAGAAGACCAAATCTTCTAACAAGATCTCTAAATCCAAGAACAGCGGATCAGTACCATCGTCAACACCAATTGTGTGGCAAGAACAACACCAAAACGCTCTTGAAAAACTCCTAAACCATTTAACAAACCCTCCAATCCTGGGATACCCAGATTACAACCAACCATTCGTGCTGAATACAGATGCGTCGCAAGAAGGATTAGGAGCTGTTTTGTACCAGAAGCAAAATGGTAAGATGCGCGTGATGGGATATGGCTCCAGATCACTCAGCCCTGCAGAAAAGAAGTACCATTCCGGTAAACTGGAGTTTTTAGCACTGAAGTGGGCGGTCTGCGAGCACTTCCGTGATTACCTTTACTACGCCTCCCATTTCACAGTCTACACTGATAACAACCCACTTACCTACGTGTTGACAACAGCCAAATTAAACGCGACGGGTCATCGCTGGGTTGCTGAGCTTGCTGACTTCACGTTTAACATCAAGTATAGACCAGGACACTCCAATGGAGACGCAGATGCATTGTCGCGGATGCCGCTGGGTTTCATCAATTATATGGGAGAGTGCACTGAAGATATATCTCTTGACCACATCAAGGCAGCAATTGACGGGATCAGAGCACAACATCACGGTGACACAATTTGGATTTCGGTGCTAACGTATGACGAAGACCTAGTGGAGGTTGATAAGGAGTTTCTCTTAGATGATCAGCCTGCCATTAGCAATGACACAATTCTGCAAGCACAGAAGCAAGATCGAACAATCGGTAGAGCACTAGGTTTCAAGTCGGAAGGACGACGCCCATCCTTTCAAGACACTAAGAGAGAACTACCTGGTACCAAGGCACTCTTAAGGCAATGGCACAAGCTCAAGATTGGAAAAGACGGGTTACTACGACGAGAAAGCGGCCCTTACAAACAGCTGGTATTACCACGAAAGTACCATTATACAGTCTTCAAGGAACTTCATCAAGAGATGGGACATTTAGGAACAGCGCGGGTGGTGCAACTAGCTAGGGAACGTTTTTACTGGCCCAACATGGAAAAGGACATCACTCATTTTGTAACCAATGTTTGTGGATGCCTAAAGCAGAGAAGACCAGTCTTGCAAGCACGTGCACCGCTCTGCAACATAACAACATCATCGCCTTTTGAACTGATTTCAATTGACTATATGCATCTGGAGACAAGCTCGGGAGGTTACGAGTATTTATTAGTGATCGTGGACCATTTTACCAGATTTGCGCAAGCTTATCCAACAAAGAACAAATCAAGTACCACCGCTGCTGAAAAATTGTATAACGATTTTGTTCTTCGATTTGGCTTTCCAGCAAAAATACTACACGACCAGGGCAGAGAGTTTGAAAACAATTTGTTCCATCAGTTAGAGAAGCTAACTGGAGTCCAGCGACTACGGACCACGCCATACCACCCTCAGACAAATGGAAAGGCTGAGCGGTTTAATAGAACGTTGTTGTCAATGTTAAGAACTTTACCAGAGGATAGAAAGAGCAAGTGGAAGGACTCAGTGAATAAGGTAGTGCACGCATACAATTGCACACTTAACGACGCCACCGGGTTTTCGCCGTTCTACCTGCTGTTTGGACGTTCACCACGACTTCCAATTGACCTCCTGTTTGGAACATCGCCTTGTGTAGCCAAAGGAAATCACACCTAGTTCGTGGAAAGATGGAAAGGTGCCATGAGAGAGGCTTACGCGAAAGCTACGAAGAACTGTAGTAAGTCTGCAGCCATAGGAAAGAAACACTATGACCAGAAGGTCCGTTTTACACAGTTAAAGCCAGGGGACCGAGTGCTAGTACGCAACTTATCTGAACGTGGGGGACCTGGAAAACTCAGATCTTACTGGGAAAACCAGATACACGAGGTAGTGGAGCAAAAAGGAGAGATGCCGGTATTCGTGGTTAAACCAGAGGGTCATGGCACGGGTAGATCTCGAGTACTCCACAGGAATCTTCTTCTACCCTGTGACTTTTTACCACCAGATATTCCTGATGACGTCAGACCGGTGGGTAAACAGCGGCGCAGGGAAGGAAAACACGTAAGGCAAGACGACTCGCGGCAGATGAACCCTAATGATGGCGACAGCGATGACGAACTCGTGTTTCGGGGACTTTCTCCTGTGGAGATTGCGACAGCCCCTCCGACGACGGGTGAGAGTGCACATGCGCCAAATTTGGAGGAGGAGGAGGCGACAATGGCGACAGGGGACCATGGACCACATCCCAGCGAACTCTTTCAAGAAGAGGGCATCCAAACTAATCCAGATCCACCCCTGGTAACGCCAGTGATGCAACCAACCATGGTGCTTAGCGAGGACCCTGTTGGGGGGATGGATGCCATACCTAGCCGTCCAGTACGGAACCGCCGCCCTCCTGCTATGTTGAACTATGGTTCATTGGGTAACTCGACGGATTTTCAACCCTACGCGTCAAGTGTCCAAACATCAAGTGGTATTGTTTTTGTCCAGCCAAGGATTTTCTGGCCTCCCCACCAGTATTGGACAACACCGGTGTACCATTACCGCCCTAGTAATGACTACTATGGTACACCATATATGGCTTACTAGACGAAGAAATAAACGGCTATATTAACATTACATTTAAAACGTTTTAAAAAGTTATAGTTGTCTGGAGAAAAATGAACAGAAAAGAAAACAATTCATCGAGCTATTTTAAGTATTAGCATACAGTATAAAGGATAAACAATTATCTTTTTAGTAACATTTAGTGATTCTTAGGAATCACAATAAATAAGGACGTTAAATGAGAGTATATAAAGAACAGTGAAAGTGAGTTAGACGGAACATCCTCGGTAGGCCTGATCACCCTAGTGAAGTGTTCGTGTTTAGGTCAATCTTGTAACGTCCAGTAGGACGCTCTTTAAGCAGGGGAGTGTGTTAGGTGTACAAAAATGAGTTAAAGCCCCTCCCCCTAAGTTAACTTTTGTAACTTCCGGTTTGGGGACATGCGGTTTTGACAGAAAGGGATATAAAGTCCTTCGAGTGTAAACTATATTAATATGAGTTGAAAAGAAACAAAGTATCGTTTTGTTGTTATTGTCATTACGGGATTTGGATCGGAACACATGTAACACATATGTGCAGAAAAAGAAGAAACTAGATGCTAGAGGAGAAAAAGAAATCTTTGTAGGATATGATAAAGGCAGCCCAACCTATTTAATATATTTTCCAGAACAGGGGGATATTAAGAAATTGCGCTGTGTGCGTTTCACAGAGAAGTTTGAGAAAGATGGGAATACACAAGGAATTTCTAGTATCACTAATGATGCTGGAATGATAGCAAGTGTACCACCATCCATACAGGCAGAAAATTAGTGGGAGTCGTTGGGTTTATGTTCTGAAACCTGGACCTAATGGTGAAGAAAAATTCAAAGAAAATACCAGAAATATAGATTATCATGAAACATTCTCTCTCACAGCAAGTATGACATCCATCAGGATCTTAATGCAATAGGAGCACAATACGATCTGGTTATGCATCAAATGGATGTGAAGACAGCATATCTATAAATGCACCTGTGAGTTATTTGTTGAGAAACCAGAGGGTTTTACTATGATTAGTAAAGATGGTGAGCATCTTGTGTACAAACTTAATAAATCCTTATATGGATTGAAGCAAAGTGGTCGCAATTGGAACAACGTATTACATTCTTATCTGGTAAATGAAGGTTTTACCCAGTCACAGGTAGACAATTGTGTTTACTCAAAAATTACTGAGAAGTCTGACTTGTGATTATTTGGGTTGATGACATAATAATTGCGTCCAGTTGCAAATTCAAACTGATGAATGTAAAGACGAATCTTGGTATGAGATTCAAAATGAAAGATTTGGGAGAATTATCGTGGTTTCTCGGTATATAGTTTGTGTGTAAAATAGGTGTGATTAGTATGAACCAGACAAAATATATTGAGAGAATATTATTGAAATTTAACATGCAGAATTGTAAGCCCAAGTTAACTCCATGTGAGATGAATGCAGTTAAGGTAACTGAAGATAATTCAGAATTAGATTTTTAGATTATACAGAATCAGATGTTAGATCATACAGAGAGATAATTTGGAGCCTTGGTTTACATTATGACTGCTACTAGACTAGATCTTTGTTATAGCGTAACAAAGCTTTCCCAACATTTGGAAAAACCAACAGTTGTCCACATGAATACTGTCAAACATATATTGAGGTACGTTAATGATACAGTTGATAGGAATTTAACTTTTAAGAAGACTAAAGCTAGAGAAATTACATTTGATTTGTTTTTCTGATGCAGATTGGGGTGCGTCAGAGGACGGCAGACGCAGTATAACCGGTTACGATTTTATGCTTTCGAGTAGTGGCCCATTGGTTTCTTGGAAGAGCCGAAAGCAACACACTGTTGCTTTGTCCATGTGCGAAGCAGATTATATGTAGAGCCACCGAGAGGTTCATTGTGGCCTGGGGCAAAATATCGTTTAGGGGGCCTGTTGACGTCATTATGTCCAGGTTTCTTGAAAGGAGGGACGAACATAATATTTAGTGACCGCATTTCTAGGGGATCGGGGGGCCTGCTCCCCCGGAAAGTTTTTGAATTTAGGGTCTCTAAAATGGCATTTCCTGCACTTTGAGGGTATTTTTAGAAAAATCTGAAGACCTTTAATCACTTTTTTTGGTAGTATATCCCATTATTTTTAAAAAAATATTCTTGATGAATGTACTATTTTTATGGCGCCATAAGTAAAAAAGACAAAAGAGGCACCTTGGCTTAACCAGTCGCGTAATGCAGCTACTGAGACTGGGACACTTAGTGAATTTGCGTTCGGGACCCCCCGCCCCCATACATATACCTGTACAGTATGATATATTTCAAAAATAGTTTTCAAGAAGTGATGCGGAGCTTTCTGGGCCCCTTAATAAATGGCCTGTTGTCAGTTTTTGAGGTCGGCGGGGCTTGTTTGGCACCTGCTCCACAGTGGTCGAGGACCCTTACTCCCTACGCAGTTGCCGTCGATTGAGATGCTGTCTTTAATCTCAATCATGTCCAAAACTTCAAAAATTTGAGGGGGGCCCTCTCAAATTTGGGGCCCGGGGCAACTTGTCTGGGGTTTTATGATATATAATGAATTTCGTAAACATACTCGTTTACATCGATCCAGTATCGAACAATACTTAGTTCAGACAGGGAGATGTGATGTTGTGATATTGAGACTCGTTAATATGATGATGAGATGAAATGTTCTCGAGTGAATGAGCCCAAACCGCGTAAGCAGAAAATTGTTTCCGTGGATGGGTTTTGATCCCGCGACCTTTGATAATAGTTCAATGCTCTTGCCACTGATCTGCACGGTCAAGGCGATGGAGGTCTGGGATTTTATGATATATACTGAATTTCGTAAACATACTCGTTTACATCGATCCAGTATCGAACAATACTTAGTTCAGACAGTGATATGTGATGTTGTGATATTGTCACTCGGTAATATGATGATGAGATGAAATGTTCTCGAGTGAATGAGCCCAAACCGCGTAAGCAGAAAAAAAAGGGAAAAAACCTCCATCGCCTTGACCGTGTAGCTCAGAGGTAAGAGCATTGAACTAGTATCAAAGGTTTCGGGATCAAAACCCAGCCACGGCAAGCAATTTCCTGCTTACGCGGTTTGGGCTCATTCACTAGAGAACATTTCATCTCATCATCATATTACGGAGTGACAGTATCACAACATCACATATCACTGTCTGAACTAAGCATTATTCGATACTGGATCGATGTAAACGAGTATGTTTACGAAATTCATATATATCATAAAATCCCAGACCTCCATCGGCTTGACCGTGTAGCTCAGTTGTAAGAGCATTGAACTAGCAAATCAAAGGTCGCGGTATCAAAACCCAAGTAATTATCTGCAAGTAATTATCTGCTTATAATACTTAATACTTTGCCACGGCAAGTAATTCTCTGCTTATACGCGGTTTGGGCTCATTCCCTCGAGAACATTTCATCTCATCATCATATGTACCATGACATGCGCACATCCAGAGAGCGTGAAGCGGTATAGGTCAGAGTGCTCAAACTACAACCAGCGTAGTGCGCGTTGCATTATAATCGCTAAAGGACACCCACAACAACTTCACTGGGTGGTCAACAACAGACTAATGGGTACTTATGTTCACTGAATATATATATATATATATATATATATATATATATATATATATATATATATATATATATATATATATATATATATATATATATATATATATATATATATATATATATATATATATATATATATATATATATATATATATATATATATATATATTATATATATATATATATATATATATATATTTATATATATATATATATATATATATATATAGTTTGTGGGGCGGTAGCGTTGGTTGCCTGGAGTTACACAATAATTGCCTATTGATATGGCGACAACTTGATAGGAGAATTTTGAAGAATAATATGGTATTTTTCAGTGAGGCAGTGTCCGTTTTTAAGGAATGCGCTCTTATTTTATTTTACCACTTTATTTCGGTGTTGTTTACGTTGGTATCTCATAGGTTCCAAATATACTTTGAAAGCTCAGTTGCATTAATTTTGATTCGGTAGCGTAGTGAGTTTCGGTGCTTGGAGAATCGGTCTATTATGTTCTGTGAGTCCGATGTAGTTTGTCTTTGTCGTTAGTAACATGCGATCGGTAGACCAGGCTTGGCTGAGACATTCAACTTGGAGGAGGGCATTTTTCTTTGGCTTTACAGTTGCATTTGCGGGTTTGGCTTTCTTTTTTAATAGAGGATAATACTTTATGGTTGTGTGAATTTATAATATCGACATACAGTATTAGGCATGCAGCTGACCTTGATGTTGTTCCAGTTGAACATGTTATGAAGTTTGTAGCTTTTAGGAAAATGTTCGTCGATGAGGCGAAGAAATTTATTTGCTCCGTTTGTTTAACGGAGGGTTGATACAGATGATATTCCGTTATAGCTAATGCTTGCGCCACGTTCTTTCAACCGGAACAACATCAAGTCAGCATTGTTTTTGAGAACTCTATGGAATACAATCTACACGTACAAACTCTGAGAACGAAAATTCGGTAATGGGTTATGCGGTTGTGCCGTATATTCAAGGATTCCGGATCCAATTCAAATAATCTTAGGTAGTTTCAACGTAAAAGTTGCTCAAAGACCTTTCTTGACGTAGGGTCATATTTTTGAAAAACCTAAGGATCGTATTGCGAAGGAACATAGGAAAGACGCCATTTATTCCATTCCGTCCAATGACTGTGACCAGGAGTACATCAGTCAGAAAACGTCAGTTTCGAACGCGTTTGAAGGAACACCGAAATGCTGTTTTCTTTTCAAAAAAGGAAAATTCTGCTTTGTCGGAGCACGCGTGCGTAACCTACCATGAGATTGTGTGAAAAATTCCGAAATTATTACCTTGTGGTAATAATCCGAGGTACCATCAGAAACGTTGTCTGGAGGTTTGGCATATCAATACCGCCCACTCCCCATTGAATCGCGATGACGGTGGCTTACTGTATTACTAGAAGCTTATTTGCATCTTGTTAATAGATAACGTCATCATCGGTTCTATGAGGGTATAAATAGGGTACTAACTTTACAACGATCACCACTGATGCATGAAAACACTAGATTGGAGTGTCGAAACGTTGGGTCATGGACAGTAACTTTTTAAGTTACGTTCCAAAAACTTATGAAGCCATTATAGCGTCAAACAATGTCTGGTTTATCACCTAGTGGTTGCGTTCTAAAATTATTTGTTAAGAATACAAGAGATGACTTTGTTCTGTTTTGCTAACTTGCGCTGATGAATAAGGCAATGTTCTGCTTCTATTGCCTCAGGGTGTTTTCCTGTTGCATAATCAACAAGAGCATAATGATCAGGACTGCATAATTCACCAGCCAGAAACCATTACATTGACGCGGCAACTGTAGTAGGAGCAGATTCATAATATTCGTAATAGGAAATCGGCGGTCACTGGTTTCACCCCTTTTAGTTATCGTCTATTTTCCCTACATAGAGATTATTGAAAGACCATGGTACGTTGGTGAATAACGGTTGATTTGTGGTGTAGCGAAGTTCTATATAGTTTCATTATGTTTGTTAATTTGGTCGTCACATTGGTAGAGAATCTGAAACAATCGTTTATAAAAATACATACATGTCCACGAAGGAAATAGTTGAAAAATTAATGACATACATCCCAACGATTACTATTGGTCAAATTTTGTATTTTGTAACGCCTCATCAACCGAAATTTAAAGACCAGGCATAAATGCAAAGCGTTTGTTTAGCGAGAAGAAAAGCAGATCATTAAAGCTACATGTACAATAGAAGACGACATAAAATGACACTATATTATGACACAACCAAACGAGAACGTAAGGAATCTGACAAACACGCAGAAGATAACCGCCGCTGTGGCCTTCGAAACGTCAGTGACCGACTCTTTCGCAAGCCACAAGAATCTGGACTATCAACACTTTTTTCAAACCATTAACTTAATAAATCTTTCTCTTAGATCAAAATCAGGAGGAAATTCAGACCTGTTCAGCAGCAGAGGATATTTCACCGGACAACAAGGGAAGTGGCATTAGAGGAACAGGTAAAAATGCATTTGTATAAATCCCCGTCAACGCGACTATCATTTTCGGCAAGGATTCTTTAATTTTGGTGCATGAGCTAATATATCATATCTCGAGAGGTACAGTCGTCGCCTGTCTGAATGACCGGTATTGTTTCCGGCTGGTTTGGGTTTGGGTCATATAAAAGCGTTGGTCGACCTCATGTAAACAACAGCGACGGTTAACAAATTTAGGGTGATATGAGTTAATAGGACAGCATCATGGAAACAAAACCCAAGGCAAACAAATTCAGGCTGGTCTTGTTATTTATATAATTATATCCAGCGTCAGGTGTGCAAACAGCTTGAATTGCCCTTATTACACAGTGTACAGATTATTTATCTTCTACAAAATAGAATATTTTATTATAATTATTCAAGAATATTTTGTGTTTTTTTAATATTATTTCTTTAAATTTGAATCTACGATCGCTCCTTCTCAGAAATGCAAGCGAACTTTCACCATTGGCAACAACAAATGTTCTGGCGTGCCTATGAACGATGCTTCTCCACGCCATTCAAAAGTTTCTAGGCAATCTTTCAAGCGCCCTACATCATCTTATTACAACTTAATATTCGCAAAACTCTATATGCATTGCGCTTCTTGTTCATTAAATAGAGAACTATACTCTGGGCCACATTAATTTTAACAAAGCCGCAAGGCAAAAACGATTTTCCCGGCGTAAAATTATTTCCATAGCCTCATCCTCACGAAATCAGTTCGCTCCAGTGCTCTTCGCTCCAGTATGACACAAGTAATCCCAGATAACTAGAAATACGTATACGCAACAACCCCTCGCCCGCCGTCATTTTTACTTAAATAACCCATTCATTTGCCAATCGAATGGACTTATAGTAGACACTACATGTATCTCTGAGAAACTATCAAGCTTGTGTTGTTCTGAATTTCATTGTTTCATAATTAGACATCAAACTAAATAACTAAACAACTGTGTTTAATTTTTGGGTACAATATACAGTACTTGCACTGATTAAGATTTGTTTGATATATAAAGGCCGGATCCTCACTGTGATGTCACACTGTATATATATGTAGTAACTTACTGAAAAAGCATGTACTGTATATATATGTTTGGGATTATTAAATTAAAGCACTCAAAACGTAGGTAACTTCGTATGTTTAGTATCATGGGATTACATACTTTCATAATTTTGTTACATAATTCCAAAGATATAGACCTTATTCAAAAATGGCTGTTGATTTAATATTCTTTTATACGCATATAAATTGGCCCTTATGACCTCGTTTTAGAGTAAAAATTATTTTGAATTTCTTGCACGATAACGAGGTCATAAGGGCCAATTTATATGTATATAAAAGAATATTAAATCAGCGGCTATTTTTGAATAAGGTCTATTTACAGGCTTCTTCAATAAGTCATTATGCAGCATGATGTCAAAATGAGGACATTTACATCATAGGCATAGCCAGGATTTTCTGTCAAGGCGGCCGGCCAGGAAAAACCTAGGGGGGCAGCCTAACTGAGGAAAACGAAGAGCCAAGAGTACAAATTTTCTCAGGGGGCCCACTTATTTTGCCAGTGGAGGGCAGGAATTTTGCCAGGCCCTACGGCCCCGCATCTGGCTACACCTCTGATTTACATATCAAACAAATCTTAATATCTAACTGAGATTATAATTATGGAAGAGTTGTAAATGCCAATCTTTATAATTAATTATTTTGTTCTTTCAAGTAGGAGAGTTTATTTCAAACTGAATTTTTCATTGTATATATATATATATATATATATATAAACACTTTAAATCTTCTGGTGTTAATACTACCATCGGTCACTAAGAAAGAATTAACTTGTCACATTATAGCTGCATCAATTGTTTATGATTTAAATAATCAACTTATAGTCAGTATTATGTCAGCTATGGTTCATAATGACTCTCACAATATCCAAAAATGTTAAAATATCTGCAATAATTCACCACATCCCTATAGGTTGTGGATGACCAATGGTGCATGCATAACACTGATTATTATTGATAAATATAATTAACCCAATAGCCTATGCAACAGCAGAGCATGCAACATTATGTATTATAATGGTTGACATGCCCTTTGCCTGCTTAATGCATTGTGAGCTGACACACGTTCAATCCCTAACATTTCCCCTAATACAGCGAGACTGCATCAACCTACCCAATCATAAAATACTGTACAATCCGGCTTATAAGACCCCTAGTTATTGGCCCCCTGTTTGTTAACAGAAAATACCTTCTGATTTAATATAAGGTATATAATTAAGCCCACACAGATATAAGCCCAGCATTGCTTTACATTAGCATCTCAATTAGCAAAAATAACAAAAAATTAGAGAATAAAAGTAAATAATAAGATAAAAAGTTACGGCAACAGTATCTCATTACTGACAAATCATTTTGAGGCTGCTTACATAACGTGTGTAGCATGTTTTGCTATATAACACAGGGCATCATTTTTGACATTATAAACTCTAGTTAATATTTGTTACTCAGTACTTACATTTTCCTTAATTGACTATTGAAGCAAAAACTTGAGTAAAAAAGTTGTTATGCATTTTGAAACATTTTAGTTCGAGTGACCGCACATATTATATTAATTTTACATTTGATTGTTTGTAAGAAATGTAATAAAATCTACTATAATGTCCTTCAGGAAGCACTTCAACAATCAATCTTAAATATATATGCGACCGGCATTGCATGTGCAGTTCTACTCCAAGGACAAAAGTGTTTACACAGAAACACTAAGTGGAGGCCAGGCCTAACATGTGTAGGTCTATAAACCTGTACAATGCATGTTTACAATGAAACACTACTAAATGTACAAATGCCCATACAACAATTAAAAGCACAACATTTATGCATGTATTAGAGTAAATTATATCACCACATAAACATAATCAGGATGATCAAGGTGCATTTCACCTGCTTGGTGGCTGAGCTGACACATTCATATCTAGTTCATTGAGCTCAAAAACTGTGTCATTATAACTCAATATTAAAAGCATAAGCTATAACGTGTTCCTCGCGTAAATTTTGTTGTTTCGACGTATTTTAAGTGCTTCAAATCACAAAAGTAACTCAAAGAACACCTGGATACAACACTAATCAAGGTACTAACACAACAGAATATTTTAACTGCAACGTTGAGTACATTTTCATCACTAAAATCGCTACAAAGTCTTCCTAGCAACGCACATAACAACGCATATAATAACAGTTAAATCTGCATTTTTCATGGCTTTATTGTTAATTTAATGGTGTTATTTTATAAAAGAAATAAAAAACCTTTTCTTGTGTGATTATCGAGTTATAATGGCACTCGAGAAGTGAGCAAAACACTCGGCTACCGACCGTTGTTGTTCAGGACTGTTAAAAACAGAGTTTTGCCAGCAAAAGCATAACGACAGAGAAAGCATAAGCATAACAATGGCAGAGAAAGCTTGTG
>JAYKKM010000442.1:2302500-2327500 GCA_035772405.1 Chrysogorgia sp. JL179-B06
ACTTGGATTTACCAATTAAACACCATAATAACTTAAGTGTTTCCCGCTGGCGTCTACACCAGTAAGGTACAAGTTATTTTAGGCATGAAACTTTTATTTAAAGCAGTGTCGTCAATAACTTGAAAGAGAACATCGAAGAAAAGAAGTTCTCAAAGGGTGAGTTATGAGAGGAGGAAGTGGAGGTATGGGGCCGAGATATTGAAGAACTGCTCTCCGAAGCGGACGACTGTGAGAGAAAAGTCGATAAATTGCTGAAAGATATGGTCTTGCAAGAACAGGAAACCAACGCCCTCCACAGTCATCAACACAAAATTGAGTTTGAGCGACTTGAACAGCAACAACTCAAGGTGAAGCTCGAGTACCAACAGCAGTTACAACAATCTGAAAGCATAAGTGGACCAAGTGGACCATCGGAAGCCAGTAGTGGAGCAGTAAAATTTCCCAAAATTGTGATAACTAAATTTAATGGCACGCCACAGGACTGGCTGCTTTTCTAGGGACAATTTTCCACTCAGATCGACAAATCAAATTTAAGATAAGAAACTTATCGAGCTTATAAGTGCGAAAGGTGATCGACGGCCTACCCTTTACCGATGAGGGTTACGAACGTGTAAAAGCAGTTCTAGAGAAGAGATATGGCCAAATGAGCGAAGTGTTTGGACCTTATGTTCGCAACATTATTGTGCTTCCGACGATTTACGAAGGAAAGGTGGGAAAAATACACGACTTTTATGATCAGCTGCTCTTCAAGGTGGAGTCACTAGAGACTCTTGACTAACTCAAAGAGCTAGATGTTGCTGTACGTTTCACATTTGACAAGCTGGGTGTCATCAAGTGTGAGCTTGCTCAAGCTAATGACAACTGGCAGGGGTGGACCTTTAAATAATTTCTTGAAACATTGCAAAGGTAGACTGTCAACAACTCTATACAATCAAGTCACAAAGAGCATACGAGAGCCTTACTCACGCCAGGAAGATCCCACACTACCACCGAGAAGCTTCGTTTACTGCGAGATCAAAGAGAACAAGGCATTGAACTGTGAGATGGTTATTCAGGCAGGTGAGAGAAAAAGAATACTTTCTGTCAAACACCTTTATGCTTCAATTGCATAAGTGCGAAACACCGAGCGGCAAATTGTCGTAGCAGTATCAAATGCAATTATGTGACAAGAAACATCACAAATCGATTGGTGATAAAGATTGTGAACAAGAAATGAAAGTGAATCATGTAGGCAACACGACCGTTATTCACCCTGTGGTGGTAGTCAAGGTTGCTGACAAACAATTTCGTCCATTATTGGACTACGGAGCAAGTCATGCCTATACGCATCGGAAACTTTCGTGAAAAAAATCGGAGCTCGTGCAACAAGAACCAGCATGAGGCAGATTGCAATGTTGATGGGCGTGACGACCAGAAAAATGCAAGTTTTAAAGGCACCCATAGCGTCGACGAAAGGCAATTTCCTTATAGATGTCGAGGTGACGAAGGTGGAAAAGAGGGAACTGCTCACACTTGAGAATCCTCTCTATCGACAGGTGTTTGAAGAACATGCACACCTTAGAGGAGTGGTGATAGATGACGACGACACCCGCGCCCAATTGCCAGTACATCTGATATTGGGTGCGAACGACTACGCTAAGATTTTCATAAGTGTTCCGATGAGAATTGGGAGACGAGGTGAGACGGTAGCAGAGCTTACTCGTCTCGGTTGGTCTCTTATGTCACAGGGCGCTGAAATGGGTGTGTCTCAGGCCTATTTGACTTTCTGCCTTTCCAAATAACAAAAGGGTGATCAAGACAACGTGTATGAAGAATTTCGTTAGCAACCCACGCGTGATCCTAGTGGCTGGAACGAAATAAACATCACTGCGTTGGAAGGGGAATCATCCTCCCCTTCCAAATAATCGTGGTGGCAGCTTGCGTCGGTTGGAAACCCTTGTTAGCAAGTTACGCAATAGTGATAGTTTTGGAGATTATGACGCGGTGATGCAGGAGCAACTCGTTCAAGGTGTTGTGGAGAAAGCGTCAGAGAAAGTGGAAGGCAGGGAGTGCTACGTCTCGCATCGGGCGGTTGCGCGTGCAACGGCTGAGTCAACGAAGCTGCGAATTGTTTTTGATGCTTCCGCTCGTGCATGAGACGCTGCTCCTTCATTAAACGAGTGTTTACACGTAGGGCCAACGTTGCAAAATCAACTGCGGAGTGTGTTATCCCGAGGCAGATTCCATCCAGTTGCCTTCCCAGGGGCATCCAAAAGGCATTCTTGCAAGTGCGTATCCGCAAAGGAGAACGTGATGCCCTAAGATTCCACTGGGTCGTCAACGAGCACTCAAAAGAAGTCCAAACTATGCGGTTCACAAAGGCGATGTTAGCTTTGGCTCCTTCTCCCTTCTTGTTGGGAGGAGACATTGAACAACATCTCGAGTACATCATCCAAGACTCCCCGCGAGTGTGCGAGAAATTAAGAAGATCCTGTACGTGGATGACGTGATATCCGGCGCAGAGACTCTTGCCATGGCAAAGCGCTTCAAAGCTGAGGCAACGGAGATCTTTGTTGACGCAACATTGGAATTGCACAAATGGCATTCCAACGAGCCAGAGTTGGAATCAAACGAGAAGGAGAGAGAACAATCTCAATCGTTTGAACAATCCTTTTCCAAATAGCAGTTGGGAAATGCAGAATGAGTAGGGGGTGCAAACTGCTCGGACTTCTGTGGGATAAAATCAAGGATACGGTGAGCGTTGTATTTCCCTCAGAACCTGCGGAACTAACAAAAAGAGGAATTTTGACGAAGCCGACCAAAGTGTACGACCCCTTTGCGATAGTACAACCAGTCACCCTAGAGGGGAAGTTCCTTTATCGCGACGTGTATCAATTGAAGCTGGCGTGGGATGCGCTGTTGCCCGGGACTGTTTCTGCGAAATGGAGAATGTCGGAAAGTGGTTTGCCAGAAGACATCAGCATTCCCCGAAGCCTGGTGCAATTTTAGGAGCAAATTGATAGCATACACATGCATGCCTTCGGTGATGCAAGTGGGTAAGTTATTGCTGCCGCTGTTTGTGTACCAACGTTCGGGTCAAACGCAGGGACTAGTTACAGCCAAGGCGAGGTTGTCAAGACAAGGCTTGTTCATCCCAAGGCTGGAATTGGTTTCTGGACATATGGCAGTTAATCTTCTAAATAATACGCAGTTAGTTTTGGATGGGTTCCCTGTTGTTAGTCTACATGGTTGGTTGGATAGCAGCGTGGACCTGCATTGGATAGGTGGAGGAGGCCATTACAAGCGATTTGTACGCAACAGGGTTTCCAAGATCAAGGAGAAGAAATTTGTTTGGCTACATGTACCAACCAAGGAGAATCCTTCTGACCTGGGTAGCATAGGCGGGAAGTGCAAACGAATGAGCTATGGTGGAAGGGACCAGAGTGGCTTGGTAAACCGAAGCTGTGGCCTCCGAACATTATGTGTGCTGCTACTAACGAGAGCGAAGCTGAGGCGAAGACATCCCGTGAAATATGTTCCGCGGACGTCGAGGTGAGCGACTGCTTTGACGATGACCTGGCAAAGTGTGGTCTGAGACCGCGTGCACGGTATTTGAATCGATGCAAAGACGCAGTTTGGTGCCGTTTGACGAAAGAGTATTTACGAGCCTTGAGAGAGCGTCACAATCTTTCCTATAAGGGACAGCCACTATCGCTGTCCATTGGTGACATGGTAATTATCCGCAGTAATGAGAGCGTATGTGTATTTCTAGTTATAGATGTAAGGCGTTTGTTTGGTGCAGTAGAAAGAGTAGACGAGTGTATGTACAATTTTGAATGTGAAGTAAAAGGTGAGTATATCAGCTGATCGTTACATACATTTCTCCCTTAGACGAAAAGCAAGAGGAAGATGACGCTAAGCCAGCGCCTAAAGATATTCCCCTTGAGGAAATGGGTGACTCTGGAGGAACAGGTGGTAAGTTTATCAGACATATATTATGTATTCAGAATTTGTTTAGAATACAGTAGGTGGACAAATTTGAACAATTATCGAATTTTAGAAAAATTCAGTGCGCGTCCAGTACTGTAAATTCGGTACGTGGGACACAATGTGAATAAATACAAACGTTTTTCTTATCTCAGTCAGGGACTTTGGTAGAACACCTTTTGATAATGACGTAATATGAATTGTCGGAATATCATTGCAGATTAGTTGAGAAATAATGTATGAATACTAAGGAGATCTAGGGTTGGGGGTCGTGAAAGTGTAAGAGGCCCAGAATATGAACTAAAAGTTCAGTATATATCCGCTGATTGTAACCTACATTTTCCCTTAGACGAAAAGCAAGAGGACGATGACGCTAAGCCAGCGCCTAAAGATATTCCTCTTGAGGAAATGGGTGACTCTGGAGGAACAGGTGGTAAGTTTATCATATATTTATTATGCCTTCAAATTAGGTGCACAAATTTGAACAATTTTCGAATTTTAGAAAAATTCAGTGCCCGTCCTGATCTGTAAATTCGGTACGTGGGACCCAATGTGCATAAATACAAACGTTTTTCTTATATCAGTCAGAGACATTGCAACACCACTGCGCTGCTCTGACCACTTAGCCAGGTGCTCGGCAATACAACGACCTCCGCATTACCAAAAAAACTTCGAAACATAACCATGACATTACTTACCGCGAGTAGATTAAGAGTTTTTATTTTTCAATCCAAAAAAACATCGCCACCATCACAGAACCGCATTTTGATGACGTCTTCTTTGTTTCGAAATATTACCATGGCATTCCTCACAACCGGAAAACCTCTTACACGAAACATCGTGCCAGTGGGTTAAAATGTATACCTATTTTATCGACCAATCACAGAACATGCGTTTGTTAACGTCCTGATTCTTCGAAACATTGTTCACCCAAGACATTTTTTAACCACAAATACAGGGCGCGCAACGGAGGGCTACCGGGCCATTCTGATTGACAAATATATAATATATTCTTTCAAATAATTAATATAAATCCTTGACTGAGAGGAGGGGCAAGCGATGGATATTGCGTATGCGTATTTCTAGTTATAGCTATAAGGCCTTTGTTTGAGGTTAGACGAGTGTATGAACAATGTTGAATGCGAACTAAAAGGTGAGTATATCAGCTTATTGTTACATACATTTTCCCCTTAGACGAAAAGCAAGAGGAAGATGAAGCTAAGCCAGCGCCTAAAGATATTCCCCTTGAGGAAATGGGTGACTTTGGAGGAACAGGTGATAAGTTTATCAGACATTTATTATGCGTTCAGAATTTGTTTAGAATAGGTGAACAAATTTGAACAATTTTCGAATTTTAGAAAAATTCAGTGCGCGTCCAGTACTGTAAATTCGGTACGTGGGACACAATGTGCATAAATACAAACGTGTTTTCTTATCTCAGTCAGAGACTTTTGTAGAACACCTTTTGATAATGACGTAATGTGAATTGTCGGAATATCATCGCAGATTAGTTAATGGAATGGAATTGAATGGTTTTATTAAAATATCTGAATAGCAGCTAAAAAGCTGAATTGCATGGAATTTAAATGGCTATTACAGTAGTTATACGGTATATACATATATATTTATATTTAATTAAAACAGAAATTCATATCATATCTATTACACTTGTATAAAAAGCTAATGTAAATGTTTAAGATAAAATACCATAGGCAAGAGACAAAAGTTAGATAATTACACAACAAATGGTCACAAAGAATCGTTAAAATCCACAATACTTGAAGGGATGAAGCTCTTATAAAATCTGGAGGTCTTATAATGGGGCGTATCAATGTGTTTGTCATTACGTAGGCTGTAGGAACGGAGATCTTTGCCTCTTTGGGGAATAAGTTCATTCAACTTGTGCTTTGGTTTAAGAAGTTTCTTGAAATGTGATTCGCAGAGGTCTTTGGGAAATTAGTGGTATGTTGTTGGTAATTAAGGCTTTGCTATATGACAGGTAGGGACATATTATCCGCAAGGCTCGCCTTTGCATTCTTTCAATTTCTTCTTTCAGATAATCTTGCGAGTTGTAGTTCCAAATCTGGCAAACCATATTCGAGTACTGGCCGTAGGCACGTAGTATAAACTTTGATGAGGGAACACTGGTCAACCCCACGACGCTTTACTAAGTACTCGGAGAAAACAAAGCCTCTTCGATACCTTTGCGACTGTGTGTTTGATATGTAAGTTCCATCTAAGGTTGGAGGAGAGATGGATTCCCAAAATTTGTGTTGATAAAACAGGTGACATACAGTACTGTAGTCTTGAAGAAGCAGTGGATGAAGTTGGGGTTTGTCTTTAGCGAAGGATATTCTTAATTCCTTGCATTTTGAGTGATTTAGTTGCATATCGTTATCAGTGCACCATTGGCCAATTTCACCAACAAGGGATTGGAGGTTACCTTGGCTGCCTTTATCAATGGTTTCAGACAGGCTGGTGTCGTCAATGTATTTCCATCTATGGTCATGGTTAATGGCTAGGAATGAGGAAAATGAGTGGTCCAAAGATTGTACCTTGGGGCACGCCTCCATTTACTGGGGACCAATCAGATATCTTAGTTCCGAGTTTCACTCGCTGTTTTCTTAGCGTGAGGAAGTGGATGACCCAGTTTACTAAGGATTTGTTGATGTTGAGTAAGAACATCTTTTTAACCAGTATTTTATGATTTATTCTATCGAATGCTTTGCTAAAATCGAGTAAAAAGATGCGGATGGTCTTACCATTGCCGTCTGTGTTATACATGTGTAATACCAGCAGTGGAACATGCTAATCAGGGCATCCATTGCAGAACATCCTTTTAATGATCCAAATTGCTTAGGATCGAGTTTAGAGTAAATGGCGTATATAATACATTTAGCAGGAAAGGACTCGAGGATCTTTGATAAAGTAGCTGTAAGAGATATAGGACGAAGGTCTGAGTTAATGTCAGTAACCGGAGATTTATTTGGAATATAGGGATAACGTTTGCTTCATTCCACTGATTTGGAACTTGTGCCCGACAGATGGATGCGTTAAATAGGGCAGTCACAGCTTCAGAAAGTTCCATTGAGAAACTATGAAGGATCCAAGATGGTAGGGAGTCTGGTCCTGGGGCTTTTACGCTCTTTGCTGCTATCAAACATGATTCAACATCAATGACAGAAATGGAATATGGAGCAGTTGTTTCTTCTATAGGTAGTTTATCTGCATCCGAAAGAGGGGGCATCGACTCATTTGAAACAAGGAATACTTTATTAATAGCAACCGCCAAGTCCCTTCCCTGAAGGATATTACCATCGACTGCTACATAGTAGATATCCGACTTCAGGGAGTAACCTGCTAGATTCTTGATACAGTAGCACTCCACCATTTCCGAGGCTTCGATTTCTTCAGATGGTTCACTTGGGACTGGAAGTTGCACCACCACGAGTAGGCTTCTTAACAATTTGTTTTAGGGATGTACTTCTACAGAACCGTTTAAAATCAGAATGGTTAAAGTCGCCCAACGGAACTACACCCGCAGTAGGATTAATTGCAAGAACATTGTCCAGCGATGTTATGAGGTATTCATATAGTCGATTGTTGTCCGCCAAATGTGGGTGATAAATAACACCAACAATTATACATGGAACTTCACGTGGGAGTAGGTAAGGTCGAAGTTTTATCCATAGACATTCCAGATCTGAACAGCACAGGTCGGATAGAATCACGAGTGGGATTGTAGATTTAATGAAAGCACACATACCACCACCACGTTTTTCTGTACGGTCTCTTCGTACAATGTTAAAGCCGTTGATGGACAATGGGCCATCCGGGATATTTGGTTTAATTGACGACTTAAACCCAGTTATCCAACAAAACAGTGCTGACTTTGTGGGAATTACAGAGATATATCTCTGTAATTCCCACAAAGTCAGCACTGTTTTGTTGGATAACTGGGTCTAAGTCGTCAATTTTATTTGATAAAGATCTTGTATAGAAAGGAAGAAGAGCATTAAGCAACTTTTCTTCGTATCTTGAGATGATGAGTCTTGAATATTTAAGCTAGTCTCTAAAGTGGTAGTTTGAATATTTAATAAGTTAGATATGTTCGCTCCATTTTGTTTTGTTGGTAAATCATTTCCGAGTCTTGCTTGTGGCTCGACGGTAGTTATATGTCGTTTATATGTACATCTGAGATGGTTTCCACCACGTCGACCTCTCGTAGGAGCCAATAAATTGTAGAAGGCGAGCCTTCCCCAGCGTTCGCTTGACAAGGGCTTGTGACGTGTTCCATGACCTGACTTGACAGTTAATCTCAGTGAATTTCGAAGCAAAGTGAGCACGTTTCTTGATTAAGTCAGCATAATGGTGTTCTTGGAAAGATTATTATCACAATAGTATTAAACTTTCCTGGCCAGGAGATAAATTATCAGTAAATATCGAAAAAACTACAGAGCATTAAAACATGCTGCCATTCACGGCGCAATTTACATAATAAATAACGTATCAATACTAATTAGATCTAGCGTTGGGGGTCGTGAAAGTGTAAGAGGGCCAGGGTTAAGAGTTCCAGAGGATGGTTCATTTTGAATGTGAACTAAAAGCTCAGTATATATCAGCTGATTGTGACCTACATTTTCCCTTAGACGAAAAGCAAGAGGAAGATGACGCTAAACCAGCGCCTAAAGATTTCCCCTTGGGAAAATGGGTGACTCTGAAGGAGCCTTCAAAATTAGGTGCACAAATTTGAGCAATTTTCGAATTTTTGAAAAATTCAGTGCTGGTTCGGAAGCCATTTTTTCCGACTCTTAATCACAAACAACGATGCAAAATTATATAACCACAATATAAATTTGTGTAATCATCTTTTCTGAATGGTTCAAAGACAACAGAAACTGAAAATATCGGATTTTGAAGGGGAGGAATTTGCATTTTCTTTCCGAATTTTAAATAATAGCACTCGACGTCAGTGTCGATGTTTGTCCGCTTTTATGCATAATTCTTGCGGCCATAACAAAATAAAATAGCTCATTTGCAACATTTGTGAGTCAAATTTGGTTTGTTTGTCCGCATTTGATCTATTAATAGCAGCCAGACGATACGCTATTGTGCTTTAATATTACCAGTAAAGTGTCTTTTCACTAGCGGAGCTCTGTAAATCTCTACGTTGTAAGTCAATTTTTCTCTAGTTGGGGGTCGTGAAGGTGTAAGAGGCATAGGGTTAAGATTTGCAGAGGACTGTGAATTTTGAATGTGAACTAAAAGTTGAGTATATCAGCTGATTGTCGGATATACATTTTTCCCTTAGACGAAAAGCAAGAGGAGGATGACGCTAAGTCAGCGCCTAAAGATATTCCCCTTGAGAAAATGGTTGACTCTGGAGGAACAGGTGAATAGTTTATCAGATATATATTATGTTTTCAAAATTTGTTGAGAATAAGTGGACAAATTTGAACAATTTTCGAATTTAAAAAAAATTCAGTACCCGTCCCGAGCTGTAAATTCGGTACGTGGGACACAATGTGCATAAATATAAACGTTTTTATTATATCAGTCAGAGACTTTGGCAGAACACATTTTGATAATGACGCAATGTGAATTTTCGGAATTGCATCACAGATTAGTCGAGTAATAACGTATGAATACTGATGAGATATAGGGTTGGGGGTCGTGAAGGTGTATGAGTCATAGAGTCAAGTGTTCCAGAACGGTGAATTTTTAATGTGAACTAAAAGTTGAGTATATCAGTTGATTTTGACATACATTTTTCACTTAGACGAAAATCAAGAGGAAGATAACGCTAAGGCAGCGTCTAAAGATATTCCCCTTGAGGAAATGGGTGACTCTGGAGGAACAGGTGATAAGTTTATCATAATTTTATTATACCACAAATTGCACAATTTTAGAATTCTAGAAAACATTTCATGCAGTACTCGCTCTGAAGACATTTTTCTCGACTCTGATTTAAATGCAGTTAATCACAAACAACAATGCAAATTTCTATAACCACAATATAAACTTGTGTAATCATCTTTTTTGAATGGTTCAAAGACAACAGAAACTGAAAATATCGGTTTTTGAAGAATTAATTGTAATCTGCGTTGCGGGAGGAATTTGCATTACTTAGAATTTAAAGTGAATTATACTTTAATATTGCCAGTAAAGTGTTTTTTTCACTAGAGTAGATGATTATTAATACTATATGTAAACCATTTCAAGTAATGGTGAATAAAACGAAGAGTTTTTAATCACCAAAGCTAGTAGATGTGGACTGAGCACTGTACATCTCTACGTTGTAACTCGAACATTTTCCTACATTTGCTTAAGGTTTCCGTGTAGGTTTGCAGGATAATTTCTGTAAAACGCTCTCAATACATCACAATTTATGGCACAAAAGTAAAATAGATATCGTTAGAATACTATTAATTTGTAGAATGCAATGATGTCTTTGTTTTCGCGATAAATACAAACCGTTAATAGTTATGATTTTTTTAATATTTGCGATTCAAGAACAAAGCGTTTTATTTTGTTCGAAAATGTTTTTCGCAGTTCGATTCCGAGATAAATTTTCAGCAAAACCATGTTAGCGTTTTTTTATATATCGAGTTTTTCCAATTTTATTGACAACCAAAGTTGACAATGCTGTTTTTCGACCCACATTCGGAAAAATAAGTCATAAATTCGAAACAGCACTAAATAAAAAAATGCTGACACTATTTTACTGGAAATTTATCTCAGAATCGAACTGCGAAAAAAATATTTGAACAAAATAAAACGGTTTGTACTTCGCCCTGAGAGAAGCCCTCTGGTTTTAATACAAAAATCACAACTATTAACAGTTTGTGTTTATCACGAAAACAAAGACACCATTGTATTATACAAATTAATAGCTTTCTAACGATATCTATTTTATTTTTGTGGCGTAAATGCTGACAAATATAGAGCGCTTTACAGAAATGACACTACAAATCTATACAAAGACCTTAAGTCAGTAACATCTTTAGATATCAAACCAACTATAATGCAAGTTTTTAAATCTATTTTATAGTTGAACAGGATGGTGTTAAAGAGCAAAAAGTGTGATACCCTACTTCATCATTTACTATTAATTGTCCTCATTCCTTTATAACACGATAGTTAGCTTGATTTAAGAAAGTTTAAAAAAGGATTTGGATTTACGTACTAGAAATACATATACGCAACGTTTATTAGGCAGTCCCTTATGTTACATTGCACTTCGCTGTAGTTTTGTATTGGTGATATTGAAATCCCCTTCACTTTTTGTACTTCCAGTTCTTTGTCGAGCTGTTTGTCAACTTTTTATGGAATTTTTTCATGATTTCTTTTTTTCGTGATTGGTTTGATTGCTTATTTTTGTCGAATTATCTAGCACGGCAGGCTTTTTGTTGAGGTGTTTTTATAAAAGAGATGACAAGTTTATGTAACCGAGAGGGGGCTCGAGGCAGACACATGGAGAGGGAAAATCACCGAGAGAGATAATTCAATGAAAAATAAATTATTCGAGTCACCATGTCAGTTAGTCCTCGGGCGAGGCTTCTCTGACACACTGTTGCTGATTTAGATACTTTAATAAAACTCGTTACACAAACAATACAAACAATAATAATTCACACAATAATAAGTGGAGTGGATTTCAATCTCACCAATGAAAAGGTATAGTGTGGAATTCAAGTATAGGATAAATATCGAGAACTGAGGCTTTGCGCCAGATAAATCCTGAGGGCCGCAGGCTCCGAGGGATTTATCTGGCGTAAAGCCGATGTTCGAGGTATTTATCCGACTTAATACACGATTGAAAGAGGTTTCCTCAGAGAAACCCCAAGGGGAAGAATATCGATATATTCATAATAGGTATGAACTTTTCTTGTTTGGTGCTGTGGTTCTGTTGAGAAGCGAATGTGTTTCACAATCGAAGACGAAGAGAATAACGAGGATGTTCTTAGGTCGAATGCATAGGATTTTATGAAATAAAGACTCCAAAGCAACGTTTAAATAAAAGTGTATTAACTCATGATTAACTTCAGAAGTAAGGTTCATTGAAAATATGTACGGACTTCTACAAGCTTGTTTGAATGATTGCATGAAAAATATGTACAAATAATGTTCGGGATTCTTACGCATGCGCATTGATTTAGTATAAACCAACAATTTTTCAGGACAAAATTGCTTGTTTCTTGTATGAGGTCGTTCGTTTTACCAGCGTCGCTACTTGATATAGGCGATACCTGGCTCTCCTCATTTGGGGTCGCAACCAGTGTCCTCAACTCGGAACAGTTGTTGCAGGGATCCTATGAATTTGGGAATTTTTATTCATAGAGATTATATATATAATCCCTGCCACGTATGTAAATCAGCTAATCAGTACATTAACCCGTATTTCACCCAGGAGTATTCAAAAGCCACCGCCAGCTTTTGAAAATTCTCTTTTGTTCTTGGCGGGTTTCTTCGTTAGATAAAACCCTCAAAAGGACAAAGGAAACCGATTTCATCGTGTTTTAATGTCAGTTACGGGCTTCGTATTTACTAGTGTCGATCATATATATATTTGTATACAAATGCTTTAGAAGTATTTCAGAATGAACACATATTTCGATTTGATTTTTATCCTAAAAGTTTTACTTGGTGCATGAAAAACCTGCTTTGGCCACCTCATGATGAAGCCGTAAGATGTAAGGTTTAATATAGTACATCGCGTACTGGAGACGAAATTTTCGTAAAAATTAAACGAGTATGATAAAGGATTCACAGTGATGTTAAATCCTTTATTACAAGTATTACCTTTTGAACATCTTCTTTCATCAGGCCCGAATACTAAATCGTTTTTTGGATACTATTTACTGAGAAAGGAACGATGAACGTTAGAAATCATGAAAACAACATCATTATGCCATAGGTAACGCGATAAGTGGATATGCATGGCAATCAGTTGAACAAAGGATTTAACGCTTCAGTTGGATTGTGCCATGAGATAAGAAAGGGCATGTTGTAAAACATGGGACTGATAAAACATGGACTGGACTGATAAAACTTGGACTGATAAAACATGGACTGGTCAAACATGGACTGATGAAACATGGACTGATAAAACATGGACTGATAAAACATGGACTGGTAAAACATGGAGGGTTAGGATCTTTGTTGTTTTGGGGTTAGCGATTATTTGTTAATGTAGACATCTCATATATGATGTCTATACATTAACAAATAATCTCTAACCCCAAAACAACAAAGATCCTAACCCTCCATGTTTTACCAGTCCATGTTTTATCAGTCCATGTTTTATCAGTCCATGTTTTACCAGTCCATGTTTTATCAGTCCATGTTTTATCAGTCCATGTTTTATCAGTCCAGTCTAGTCCAGTCCATGTTTTATCAGTCCATGTTTTACAACATGCCATAAGAAAGGGATATCATGAATCCGATATAAGTGAAGAGTTTACCTAAAGCGTTTAAAATACCTATCACCCCAAATTCATATTATTTATAAACATCCTATAAAAGGCAAATAGTTGAACAGTAAAATATTTTATTGATTTGAACTTTCCTTCTATACGTTATAGTGCTTTATGTTTTAATTTAAAATTCGAATGTGTATAATGTCATGCCAGGCAAATGGTTTTTCTTTCCTGCTTTCTGTGTGATAAACTGGTTGAGGGGATTTGAGTGAAAAAGTGGATGTAAAACTCTGCAACAGTGTTTAAGCTGGTACCATCAACAATAGCGAAAGCGCAGTAATGACGTCAGTATGTCTGTTTGTCTGAGTTTGTAATTTATTCTTGCATTCTCAACAATAGAAAAAGAGTCGTTAGGAATCCCTTGAGATTCCATTTTGTTCTGTTTGTCTGAGATGTGGTTCTATAAACAGCATTAACGCGCTCCGTTATTGAATTAGGTGATATCAGACTTCTCGCAGCAGAATTTTATGTCGGAAATGATAACTGCTATGACGTCACAGCGATTAGTATTTCGGAAAAATAAACCTTTATAGAACATCAACGTACACATCAAACAGTAAAACTTTTTAGCATTCACTATTTAACAATTAGTCACTGAAGTCGAGGTGACTATCGTTGAATATTTACCGAGCCGCGAAGCGGCGAGGTAAATATAACAATAATCACGGAGACTGAGGTGACTAATTGTTTTAGTATAATTTGAGGCTTGAACTGAATATTTAATTTAGAAGTTTTTGCGCCTTTTCGACGATTTTTTAGTTAGAATAATATAGTCGCCATTTTGAAAAAAAAATCGTCATGTTTTAGAAACCATACATCAAAATGATGAATCCGAGACTGGAACGAATAAATATAGTCTGGTTACAAAAAAGCACTTTTTCGAGTATGATTTCTAGTAAAGTGATAGTCACCGCGTAGCGCGGTGACTATCGTCTCAGATTTACTGGCCAGTCAGCCAATCAGAGCTCGTTTAAGCTCAGAAATTATACTAATAACCACTTAAAATAACCTTACTAGAAATCACACATGAAAAATTTATTATTTTTGTAACCAGACTGTATTTATTCGTTTCAGTCCCCCCTCGGAATCGTCATTTTGATGTATGGTTTCTAAAACATCACGAATTCTTTTTCAAAATGGCGACTATATTATTATAACTAAAAAATCGTCGAAAAGGCTTAAAAACTTAGCATAAATACATTGCATATACTGTATCAGCTTTCTCTCAAGATAGAACTGTCTAAGGGTAAGGAAGTTGTTTACCGTATAATTATTTGTATTTTTACGTCCGTTTTGATCGTTAGTATGTTTTTGAAAGCTGTCAAGCGTGAACAAAAGAGCATAACACAGTTCAAACTGTCTGTTTAAAACTTCTCAATTATTCATTCAGTTCAAGCCTGAAATTATACTAAAACAATTAAGGCCCATTTACACTGGCGAGTTTTGGTACGATTTTTCTCATCTTAGGGCATGCAATTGAGTGGATGACTCATGAAAGTATAATTTCATATTGTTGGAGGAACTTCAACCAAATAATTCATTTACTTCTTTTGTTTGTTGTATCAACATGTCCGTCAAACAAACCTTTGTATTCTGCGTCTCAAGGGATCGACTGCAAACCATCCATAGCTTTGCACAAAGGGTCCAATAGTTTTGTAAGTCATGAATCCACTCGATCGTATGCACCAGGAGGAGAAAATTCGTACCAAAAACTCGCTCGTGTAAATGGGCTTTTAGTCACCTCAGTCTCGGTGATTATCGTTATATTTACCTCGCCGCGTCGCGGTTGGGAAAATATTCAACGATAGCCACCTCGACTTCGGTGACTAATTGTTAAATGTTCAGAAACTACATACATGAATTATACATATAGAAACTACAAATTCAGTCATATCGTATTTGGGGTGATAGGCACTTTAACGCGCTGTTTTAATTGTAGTGCAATCCACTTGGGAGATGTGGAAATGAATGACCCTTGGTGTGATGTGGTTTTGTATTATTTAGTATTGTTAAATAAAACGTGCTGTTTAAAAATTCTATTCTGTTTGTTGCGTCTTAAGTTATATTATTTAAACTGTATTGAAGTTCGGTTTGGTTCATGCTTGTTTTTGCTTTGTCCTGAGGATCTTTGTAAATTTTGTGACACCAGACTTCCCGGATGGAATCCGTTATGCCGGCATTAATTTGATGTTTAGTGATGGCCAATTTTAGAAAATTAGACCTCTGTAATCACATTACCAAAGAAATTTTGTGCAATCTGAAATAAAATTATCACTGTCGATAAAACTGATTGGAAACAGACAATTTTCGCGATCATGTGGACATGCTATTTTTGTTTATATTCGGATTTTTAGCTTCGTTGATGTAAATAACATTATCACGATTTCCCAATTTGAAGAAACGCTGGTGCTTAACTACTACGTCATCGGGACACCTAAGAACTGTGTAACACGCTTTGAATTTTATAAGTATAGAATAAAAATAAGATATTATAAATCTGAAGATATTATATATGTATGGGCAGGTTGGTGGCACAGCAACGCGATCTCCATTAGATCCAGTATTAACCAATGTTTTTTTATATATGTATATAGTAATATAGTTTAACTTTACATATCGATGAACTACGAATTTGGTTGGATGACCAAAACATAAATCTGATAGCTATTAATGAAACGAGACAGCAATAAATCTAAGTAATTATTACGTCTTTCGGAAAAACAGAAACCGGCGTTTGTATTTTCCTGCATAACAAAAACAATTTTAGAGTACGATCAGATCTAGAATAAATAGGAATTGGATCAATTTGCATATAAATTGTGAAACCTAATAGCAAACCTTTTATAGTCTCACAGGTCAAGATCTTGACACGTTTTTTTAATGAATTATCAAGAATAATTAAAGTTTTAGATTATGAAGGGAAATAGATATGCATTTCAGGTGACCTCAATTGCAATGTATTGGATGAAATTAATAACAGAGCCAAATTAGCTCTTCAATTAATTGCTGAAATTCATCAGTTAGATCAGTTGATAACCGAGCCGACACGAGTCACAGAAAATTCTAAAACCTTAATTAACGTTGTCTTGACTAACAATACCAAAAGAGTAATCTCTTCGGGCGTAATACATCTGGTTATAAGTGATCACAGCTTAATATTTGCTATTAGAAAAATTTCCATCCCAAATAAAACCACTCATACTATTGTCAAAATCAGAAACCTAAAGAGGTTTTATCCTCACAAATTTAGAGATGACCTTCGAAGCCTTCCTTGGCGTGAACTGAGCGATATTGGTGATCCTAATATTAGGTGGGAGATGTGAAAAACATGTCATTATGAAGTCGTCAGTCAAAAATTCGGATTTGAAGCAGTTCAAAAAGGATTTTTCTCAGGATTATTTCTTACTGTTCTGTTAACGTACATAAGTTATATCAATAAATAGATTTATCTTAATCGCTATGTTATTATTTTTATTGTTTCTATTAAAATGAAAATTTCTCGACATTTCGTGTTACTAGGTGTTCAGGAATACTCTGTAACTTTTTTATATCTAATATGTTTTTACCATTTTTTCAGCCCATACTACCAATGCATAACTAGGAAATGAAATTTTGAGATATCAGCATTTCAATTCAGCGCGAGATGATTCCGCCCCCCCCCCCTATATAGGGCTATCCTTATCAAATTCATTAATAATTCATGAAGAAAAAACAAAGGAAATCAGTGGCATGACGGAGGTTTTAAATCGAATATAGATCCGTCCTGATTTACATAAATTTCACAAACTAAAACAGCTTGTATCTTCAAGATAGTAGATATAGATATGAACATTTATGTATAAAATATTTGCGTCCGATCTTTATTTGATATATAAACGCTCGCCTTCGGCTCGAGTTTGTATATCAGACTATAAATACGTATACGCAACAACCCCTCGCCCGCTTACTGTTTGAAACGTTTAAATTTATAGCGCAGTTGCTTACTGTACTTATTTTCGTTCGTTTACTTGAATAGCACCCGTCGAAATGACGTCAGTATCCATGTTTGTCCGCTTTTACTCCTAATTCTTGCGGCCATAACAAAACAAAATAGCTCGTTTGCATGGCTGGTATAAAACGCAGGTTGCAGGTTAAGAATATATAGTCGTTTTCTGGACGATCTTTTTAGTTAGGGTAACGATTGGGGTTAGTATTATGGTTAATATTAGGGTTAAATCACCACAACCCTAATCCTAACCCAAATCCTAACCCCAACCCTAACTAAATGCAACATGGTCTCTCCCTTAAATTAACCTATTATCCTTAAGTTACAAATTGCTGTGAATGAAGGATAATGGTTAATCTAATGGCTCATAAGAATCACGCATGCGTTTAACAGTCAATTACTAAGTCTCTCTTATTAGTCTACAGACACCAAGTATGGGAGAGAAGGGTGCGGGGTAGGTATGGTTGTGTCGTAAAACTTGCTAGACAGGAGTTAGGCTTAGAAAACTCGCTAGGCTAGGTTAGAAAGCTCGCAAAGGCGGGGGTTTAGCGTTAGGGTTGGGATTGTTGTTGTGATGGGGTTGGCTGCTAACCCTACAATACCATTAGATTAACCATTATCCTTAATTCAGAGCGATTTGTAACTTAAGGATAATGGTTAATTTAAGGAAGAGACCGTGCTGAACTAGAAAAAGATTGCCTAGAAAATAACTTGTATTCCAACCTGCAAATTCCCAACCTGTAAGTTCCCAACATGCAAGTTCCCAACCTGCAAATTCCCAACCTGCAAATTCCCAACCTGCAACCTGCAACATTGTCCAGCCGCTCATTTGCAATAATTTGTGAGTTAAATTTGATTTGTTTGTCTGCATTTTGAGCTATTAATAGCAGCCAGACGCTACGCTATTAGGTATAATAGCCCATTCATTTGCCAAACTTGGACAATTTGTCAATATCTCGAGAGCTTTGTGTTGTCTGAATTTAATTATTTCATAGAGCATCAAACTAAATAACTATATATCCCAAACTTTTTAATTTTTGGGTGCAGTAACAGAATAGTGGGGAAGTATACTGCTGTTTCTACCCTCAATCACTAAGGGAAAAATGACTTGTTTCACACTATTGATAATTCCACATGAAATAATCAACTCAGTAGTTAGTATAAACAGACACCAAAGGCTGTTGAAGGAAGAAAGTGCATCTTTATCATACAATGAGTCTGCTTTTTAAAATAATGTAATGTGTTCAAATGTCTACGGGTCTATTCAAATTGGGTTTAACATGTATTAGGGATTCTACCATGATTGTTGGTGTGGATGATTATATAAAGTAAGTTGATAATTCCACCCACATTAGACTGCTGCGATGTGGAGCTGGCAGGGATGTGGAATGTGGATAACTTATATAATCACCTTGGACAAAGATTTCCCTACTTTTTTCCTTCATTTCTTATCTAATTAGTATTCGCGCTCTTTATGCTATATACTGCCCGCGGTACATCAAAGAAAACTGACTCAATCATAAACTAAATATAGTTATTTCCATCTTAACTGAATCAAATGATGTGTTCGTTTTCCATTTACCAGACTAGTTAAAAATAAAGCAAAATCACGGTAACATTTTTTTAGGATTCCGTAACCGTGGTAAGATATCGGAAAAACCGTCCGCTCAGGCATACAATCCGGTTTAAAAAAACAAGAATAAATATGAAAACTGAAATATATGAAAAAAGAGAAATAAGAGAACTTCAATATGTCGAAAGATACTTAACTCTTTCCGGTCCGGCTGAAAAACATCTAAAATTGAACTACCTCGTTGTCCTATCTATATCTCTGGAAATATCCATAACTGTTGCGAAACCTATACATTTTCTGAAAGCCCGATAAACCGGCTTTTACTTGTGCTTTTGAATTTCCCGAACAAGACACATTATGTTAATTTTTATTAGCATTAATTATCATAAATCAGGTTGAAAAACCTCCATTTTGCTAGAAAACGCCATCTTGGGCGCCCGTGTAGCATCATGAAAATTCAAAACGCCACCAATTGCAGAGTTGTTTATGAAATCAAATCAAACTTGGCGTGTGAGTGGATCTCATGTGCCTGGCGCTTGTCGAATTTCAATTTTTAATCTTGCGTTACCGTGTGCCGTGTTTTTCGATTGACGACTTCAGGGTCTTCTATGACCCCTTTTGACTGTGTCGGACAGGAAAGAGTTAAGTAAGATATTTACATATTTTCATGGCGACGTTTCGGACGATGTATTATTCATGTAGATTTTATTAAAAAGCGCCGAGTATCCGATAAAATAACATAATGAATATTAAATCAGGCACGTGTTTTTGAACGAAAAGGAGAATACGACTAATTTTGTAACAATAAATGTTCACTTATTTATTTATTTATTTATTATTTATTTAATGTTATTTATACACGGTAGGCTTATCAGCTATATTATAATAAAATATTTAAAATTAAAGAGCTGTTTTTCAAAGGGCCGTGTATCTAATTAACTAACAGTTACTAACTAATTAACTTCACCAACTAACTAACTAACTAACTAACTATATTACTTACAATTCAATAGGTTAAAATAATAAAACCATGCAACAATACAAATATAGAACTCTTGCTAACTATAAAACTAACTATACACAAGTTAAGATAATTTTAATGAAAATGAATGTAATTCACTGAATTCCAGATCATGGCACCTCGATAACTAAAACTTTTTTTCATAGCATTAGTATTCGGTTTGGGTAAGGACAGCTTCTTATTATTACTTCTCAAATCATAACAGTCCCGGTTTACCAACTCAAATAAATTACTTAAATTTGATTTTCCACTGACGCATTTATCAACTAGGGACAATAATTGCTCATCCCTGCGACACTGCAATGTTTTCCATCCTAATTTGGACAAAGTAACAGTGGCTGATGAGTAATAGCTGTCACCAGTAATAATGCGAGCTGCTCTATTCTGTAACTGTTGTAATTTATCTTTTAATTCACCTGAGCAGTTGTCCCAAACAAGGGAACAGTAATCAAAGTGTGGTAGGACTAGAGCTTGATATAATTTATTTATACTATCCTTACTGACTACATCTTTAGCTCTTCGTAGGATTCCTATTCCTTTTGATATTTTTTTGGATACATGATCAACATGGGTTCTCCATGTTATTTTTTCATCAATAAAAACACCCAGAGTTTTTGTGGTAGTCACACGATTAATATTTTGATCGTCAATTAAAACATTAGGGTCTATTTCAATTCGCGATAATCTCTGTCGAGACCCGATGATCATGTATTCCGTTTTGCTGATATTTAGAGATAATTTATTCGCTAGTAGCCAGTGATGTAAGCTATTTAGTTCTATGTTTAGTTTTCTCTCAATATCTTCACCCGAAACACCGGTTACAGTTATATTAGTATCATCAGCAAATATCGCAGGAATGGAATCGTTTAAACAGTTAGGAAGATCATTTATGTAAATAAAAAATAATAATGGACCCAGATTCGATCCCTGCGGTACTCCAGTTTTTATATTTTTCATGGATGATAATGATCTTCCCACCTTACAAATTTGACTACGATTGCTTAAATAAGAAATGAACCATCGCAACATAATTCCCTTGACACCATATAATTCTAATTTTTTTATTAGTATGTTATGATCAACGGTATCGAATGCTTTTTTGAGGTCTAGAAACATAACCCCGTTAATAAAACCTCGATCAATGTTAATAAGCCAAGTATCGGTGGTACTCAATAAAGACGTGGTAGTAGAGTGGACGATAATAATAGCACTTCAGATATTGAGAGCTACAAACAACAACGAATCGAATGTTCTCTCTCGAAACTGGCCTTGTGATCGCAAATGCATCAATGCGTGTTCAATTCCAGACGGAAGGCCTTGAATTGAATTTTTCGCAACTGGTCCGGTTTGGTCTTAAAATGTATATATTCCAACACTCGAAATTTTCCTTCTCCATAAATCCTTAGAACATCAACATAAAGGCGGGTTGCCATTCAGTGCTTTCTATATCGCGCGATTGTCATTACTCGATCGCTTTATTTTGAATTTTGAGCTCTCGAACGGATCCATTCAAGTCGAGGGCTCACAATTCAAAAAAATGCGATCGAATAAAGTCGATCGTGCGATAATAAGGCAATTGATGAAAGGAGAATAGTGCGAATAGTGCGAATAGTCGACGCATAGTGCGAATAGTCGACGAATAGTGCGAATAGTCGGCGAATAGTCGACTAATAGTGCGAATAGTACGCGAATAGTTGATGAAACTAGGCGCGGGGGGGGGGGGGGGGGGGGGGGGGGGGGGGGGGGGGGTTAGGATCTTTGTTGTGTTGGGGTAGGAACTCTACCGTAAATTAACGGGTTATAAAAACTATAAAGAGTACCAACCCAAACACATGCAACAAAGATCCTAACCCTAACCCCCGCCTAGTTTTATCAGTCCATGTTTTATCAGTCCATGTTTTACCAGTCCATGTTTTACCAGTCCATGTTTTACCAGTCCATGTTTTATCAGTCCATGTTTTACAACATGCCGTATTTGCCCAACTATTCGCATACTATTCGCACTATTCGTCGACTATTCGCACTATTCGTCGACTATTCGCACTATTCGTCGACTATTCGCACTATTCGTCGACTATTCGCACTATTCGCACTATTCTCCTTTATCAATTGCCCGATAATAAGCACTAAAATGAAATCATTTTGAGCTATTAATAGCAACCATACACATTCGTGGCTTTCTATCGCGCGATGGCTTTCTTTTGAATTGTGAGCTCTCGACAGGATCCTTTTGCAGTAGAGCGCTTGCACAATTCAAAAGAAAGCGTCGATCACGCGTTAATAAGCACTGCATGAGATTCGTCTTGTGATTCATCCTTGATATCCGCCACTAAGCAATTATCCAAATAAAGCTGAATTGGACACATTTCAATTACTTTATTAGATTTTCGGAAACCACTGCAATTCATTAAAGCAGTTACAGCTCATAGATTAATATTTTCGCCGAGATGCATTCGATTATGTAATTAAAACTAAAATTCAAATAAGGATACAAGCAAGCAAATGTTTAATTGAAGCATTTCCTTTCTTTTAATGATCTAAATATGATTTTTCTGAAATAACTGTAAATCTGGTCTGTTCTATTTCTTTTTGCGGAGTACTCTTTGAAGTAGAAAAGCTATAACTTTGTCTATCTTATCTTAAATCAAAGTGTACGTTGTGCTGCGTAGGAAGCTGTAGAAATACGAAATGAAATACTCTAAATTTTATGTGTAACTTTTAAAATTATAATTTTACGTATAAACGTTTGATACCCAGTTTTTATTTCACTTTACTTTTCACTCACTGACGAAGAGCCTCTGTTCGAAAACATAGGCCTCCTACTTTTTTACAGTACATCAACCTTTTATACTATTTGATTTGTCCGGGTCTCTATATATAACGTGAACGAAATCCGATTGACGTAATAAAAACAGGAGTGAGGTGCAGGTGCAGGGAGAATCACGAGCTACCGAGGCGAGTGCTTCCCAACTTCTCAAATGATTTTATTCATGAGGATTTCGAACTCGTTAGAGAGAGAGCCGGGCAAACGTATTCTATATATTTTTTAAACTAGAAATACGAATTCGCAATAATCCCCTCGCCCGCCTTTTCTACCACTACCCCCTCACCGCTAGAGTTTCTTTTCCATATAGTCCCCAGTTGCCAGACCGGTTCGCCGTATGTAGATTTTGAATTAACGTTATGTCGGCCACAATTTACTCGATTTCAATTCTGAAAAACAGTTTTGGAATTGCGGAGTCTAAATACATAACGTACAGTACGGTCTCTTATATTACGAGAACGTGCATACCCTTCGTAAAAAACGGTTTATGTACTTAGAAATTATTCGGAACCGTCCAACCGGCCCAACCGTCTCGTCGTATATCCTGCACGTTAGTTCAGATGAGCTATTGCTATACCCTCGGCGTCCGCGTCTGCATCCGGGCCAAATGATAAAGTCAGCGTTAATTAAAGATAAATTTTCAATGTGTTTAGCATTGAACCTGCAGACGTATATACACACACGTTAACAAGCTTTTTCTCGAGCTTTCACTATTTTGTAGTGGCGAAGCAGGCCATGACAACTGGTCATGATACGTAAACTCTAAGATGAATTACATATTATTATTCAAAATTCAGAAATATATTGTTTTCAAAATTGCAGATGATTATAATTTAGCATAGCATGACCAAATCCATGGCCAGCCACCAACTGATAGCTCAGAGACCCAGGAGCGATTATAGAATATCCGTCAACTTTTTAACTTAAATTTACTGACATAAATCAAGAATGTGAAATCGTACTTATTAATAACTTTTAGCTAAACCTAGAGTAATGTAATTTTAAAGAACGAAGCAATTCTATTATGACAATTTTCAACAATGTGACACAGTTTAATGACCATTTAACAAGTAAGCGTTACTGGTATTCTGTTCCTATAGTGACCTAGCGGCTCTTAGAAATTTAGCACTGTATAGAACTGCTAATTCATTCTTTAAAAATTCCCGTTTATTTTTTCCCTGGAGTTCTCCAATTTATGAATAAAACCTATTATAGATAAAATAAACGGGATTTTTAAAGAACGAGCCAATTCCATACAATGCTAACTAAAATTTATTCATACAAATTTCTGTGTCAGGTATACATGAAGTAAGATCTATCCCTTACTTGATTAATATTATCGAATACTTCTAGCTCACTTTTTAATTTCTGGCTTTCCCTCTCCCTTCTTTCCATACTAGTGTGTCTTAGAATGGTTTCTATTCTTATATAGGTTTCAGGCACAATTAAATTGCTCCCTCATTCTGTTTTACTTCAGTGTTTACGTTTCTAAATATAAATCGTCGCTTGACTTGACAACTTTGCGTTTCGATCAGCATTTCTAAAATCACCCACTGTTCCTTGCATTTGAAGGACAATGGCTCATAGATTTACAACTATTTCACAAGATTTGAATAGCTCATATTTGCTTTTATTTGGCATATCACTCATAAATGAATTGCAGTACGGTGTTTACAATATGGAGCAACTGGCAATTAGCTCGGGCCGTGCGCTCACGAACGCTTCTGTCCCCTTCTGTGCCCGTATACTCATATTCTGTGCTCGCATACTCAAATTCTGTGCTCATACTGTACTCGACTTTTCCTTTTGTCTTTTCTAAAAATTAGTTCCACGCGATATCTCACATAACAAAGGAACATTTTATTTTCCGCCTAGTGGAGATTCGACGCTTAGGGCGGTTTTCCACTAGGCGAATATTTTCGCGCGAAGCGAATTTCTATATTCATAATATTTCTGATTAGTTCCAGCTGAGAGCTCATAAGAGACATGTATAGGACGTAATTGGACAACCATACTGTAGTTGGGACAAAGAGTGTTCATTTGACTATTGTATGACAATAAGCCAGTGCGTCGGATAAATATTTTTTCAATTAATAATATCACGCTGGGGAATTCAGTATAACGAATTTGCAAGTGTAAATAGAAATGCAAA